>JAOXJP010228549.1:0-11106 GCA_025762735.1 Platanus orientalis | reverse complement strand
CTGAAAAGACTTTCCCAAGAGTGACTAACCTTCTAGGGTTCAGGTTGGCTCTTCCTAAGCTAAGGGTGTTCAAAGTTCTACCCTTTAATAACTGTTATACTGACCATATACCATCACATGACCCGAGACAAAATTTGGGTGCTTACACCTTATAAAAGGGAAACTTTCCCATTAGGGTAAGTACTTCAAGCATTCAAGAGGGTATTAATTTTTTTGCTATAAGTGAGCCTTTAAGAGTGAAAAACTTTTTTCCTCCATTACTTGAGCTCAAAGCTTGACAGTTCATCAAGAATCTCTCTCTTGCTTCCCTTTCAGATATACTTAGATAGTATCTCCTTGACGTATGATTTAGGTTATCCCTAGTGGAAACTCCTTTGTGGTTGGTTTAGCTCAAGAAGCTCTAGAGCCAAGGCTTGAATAAGTGTAGGTCTATAATGCAAACCAGCTCAACAAGGAGCACTCCCATATGTGTGAAGAACAACAACATCAACCAAATAGTGGTAATATTTGTTATTCTATTTACATTCATTTACATATTCATTCATCCTCATATTGCTTTGCTTTCATCGGAGACACTGAAAGTTGACAATAGTTGCCGAAGACACCGAGTGTATTGTGTAGCTTGTTGTGTGCAAGTAGTAAAGTTTTGTATGCTTTTTACCTAAGTTGTATTAGGCAATCTAAATGAAATATACCTATGCTCGGTAGTAAACTTTAGAAGAGTGGATATAGACAATCGTGTCAAACCACTATAAATCTCTTGTTGTGGATTGAGTGTGTAATTGGTTGTCTCTTTATTTTATACACATTGCTACTCTAGCTCATTGCGTGTTTGATAAACTACTTGAGTAGGCACATTGTAGTACACACGCACTTGGACTAATTTGAAGAATATTAAAATCTAATTAAAATCAATTCTAACACATGCAAAAAGGGTTAGAATAATTTTGATACCCTATTCAACCCCCCCTCTAGGATAGCCTAATAGGTATTTCAATTGGTATCAGAGCACAAGTTACTTATATAGAGCGTAACAACCCAAGTAACATCCTAACAAAAATCCTAGATGGCTAGAGAGTATAGTGGTATGTCCATTAGCACATTTTCATTCTTCAATGGAAGTGACTATGGTTATTGAAAATCTTGCATGGAGATTTTCCTTAATGCATATGACCCTAGGGTTTGGAGTGCAAAAGTCAATGGCTATGCACAACCTGAAAAACCACAAAGTGAGTGGACCCCCACCGAGGTAGATGCTCAAAAGTTTAACCTTATGGCATTGAATGCCATAAAAAGTGGTCTAGCTCTAGATGAGTTTATGAGGATAGCTCATCTAAAGATGGTAAAGAAATTATGGACACTTCTCTCGATTACCCGTGAAGGTACAAGCGTCGTGAAGATGTTTAAGCTTTAAATGTGCATTGCACATCTTGAAGCATTGAGAATGAAGGATGATGAGGAGATCTCCCAGTTCAATGACAAGTTGCCCAACTTGGTAAATATCATAAGGAGTCTAGGAGAGGATATTTTGGGGTTAAAAGTGATCTGAAAGGTGCTTAGGTCACTCTCTAAAAGGTTTAAACATAAACTGACTGCCATTGCGGAAAGCAAAGACCTAGAGACTATAAAACTAGAGAGTTGATTGGTTCCCTTTAAATGTTTGAAGCAAAAATCAAAGAGCCTACCAAGAAGAAGGACATTGTCCTCAAGGTAGAAGAGCCCATTAAATCCAATGAAGATTCAGATGATGACTTAGCCCTAGGGGCAAAGAGGTTCTAGAAGTTCTTTCGGAGAAATATAAAGGATTTCTCCAAGAACAAATAAGTGAGAAGATCTTTCCCTGGCTATAAGAGAAAAATGATTTCTCTAAGAAACCTCTCATTTGCTATGAGTGCAAAGGGAGAGATCACATTACGAAGGATTGTGACAATAAGAAGAACAAGTTTAAGCTAGAGAGTAAGGTCATGGCTGCAACTTGGGATGACGATTATGAGGTATTAGAAAATGAGTCATGAAGTAGTGAGAAAGGTCCCTCACAAGAGATTAAAGTCTTCATGGATTTTAATACTCTTAGGAGCTCACTTTTGGACACAAGTGACTCTAGTAGTGAGGGTGAGGGAGATGATGAAGGAGAGGAGACCTATGATGCACAATATGCATTCGATGACTTCTTCATCCAAAGTGTTAAGTTGGGAAAGAAAAATAAACAACTCAAGAGAAAAATCAATGAATTGACTGAAAAGTCAAAATCTTTTGAAGACACCATCTCCGTCCTTAAACAAGAGTCTTTTTTGGAAAGTGAAAGAAAATTACTTACTCTTTTGTGTCAAGGAGGAAATAAGCCTAAATATTGTAGAACTAGAAAAAAATATTAGTGATGCTAAACTTTTTCTAGGTCTTGAGAAGAACAATAGAAAGCATGAGAAGAGAAGACTTCTTGAGGACATCCAAAAGTTGTCTAACAAGGTCCTTGAGCTTGAGGAGAAGCTCAAAACCTTAGAAGATGAGAAAGATGATTCAAGTAGTAATGGTCACTCATCCAAGAGTTAGAGGATCAAGTCAAAACACTAAGTGGGAGGAACAAGTTTCTCAATATGACTTGTGCTTAACTCACAAGGAAGTCCCTTGATTTCCACCAAAAACTCAAGGAACTTGAAGAAAACAAGAGAAAGAATATCTCAATATTTTCCCAAGGGAATGGGAAGTTTGAGAAAATATTTATAATGGGTAAGGAGTATGGGGACATGACCGGACTTGGTTACAACTTCGAGGTCAATGCTTATTTCTCGACTTAAAGGCCCAAACATGGCTTTGTTAAAGCCAAGGGGAGTTCTCAGCCTCATTTATAACCTTTCAAGAAGGAAAAAGAAAATGTGGAACCTCAAAGACCTTATCAAAGGTCAAGGAAGGTTAAGAATAAACCATCTACCTTACTCAAGGGTAAAACACCCATAAGTTAAGGTAGAACTTAGAAAATATCAATGAAACCCCACTCTCGGTCTTATGCCCAAGTGCTTGAGAGTAAACCAAAACCACAACCTTATTCCTATGCTAAGGAGGCATGGAATAAGTTTTAAGCCAATAAAGCTTTTACCTCAACAGGTTTCCAAGGGGGAGCCTTCACCTCTAGGATGACAAAGAGTCAACCTAGCCAAGCTAGACAACCTAGAAGGAATCCCAAACTTTCTATAATGAGCCATCTAGATGGAAGCTAAAGCAATCCTATACTTCTAGAAGATTTTTATTCTATTGCTTCTATTGTGGCCTAGAAGGGCATATTAAGGTGGATTGCAAAATGATGGCAAATGACATTAAATCCCAAAGAATGCAATCCTCAAGGAAAGTGTAAAATGGGAAGAATGTTAATAATAGAAATTATTTCCAAAGCGCTAAAAATAGAAACCTTTAAAGGAAGAAGGATTTGTCCAAACTCCAAAGTGCCAAAAGGCATGGGCCTAAACCCATTATTGAAAAAAGGCAATGGGCAAAGAAGGATGAACCAAAGTGCTTAGTCATTCAAACTGCACTAAGAGCCAGAAGTACATCAAGATGGTATCTTGATAGTGGCTGCTCTAGACACATGTCTGGGGAAAGGGAATTGTTTGCCCAACTTGAGGAAGCTCAAGGTGGATATATCACATTTGGTGATGAAAACACGTCAAGATTCTTTGGATAAGAACCATAGTTTCTCTAGCATTCCATAACTCACCGAGGCTCTTTATGAAATTCCTAGAGGAGGTGAATAGGATATCTTCAATTTTTTATTCTTTTTAAATGCTATTCAACCTTCTTTTAATTTACTTAATTTCATCTTAATGTGCAGTGCAAATCTTTTAATTAAGTAAATGCCTTTTCTATGAACTTATCATAGACCACGAGGCTCTGTCATGCACTATAGTGTGACCTATAGCAGAGAGGGAGCAGGGTTGATAAGTTCCCTAAGGTTGCTTGATTAATCATTTTATATTAACCTTAGTATGTTGGGTCACTTTAGATAATTAAGATAAATACAAATAGTGATAAGGTGTAATCAATCCACAACCCTATAAAATCCCCACAATGTAATCACTTAAGTTTAATAATATGAAAGAAATCCTAAGGTGATCATTTAGCTATGAATTGCAAACTAAATATGCAAGTGTGCTTAATTAGACCAATTTACAAGTTCAATATATTTATCAAGATGGTCAACTAGACTTAGATGATATATTAACAAATTTGAAAATTAACTTAGGCCTAGGTGCTTTGTGCTTGTTTATGATATGGAGATTAAAGAACAATTATATAAAACACATGTAATCACAAAGACATAAGATGTATAGTGGTTCGGCACATCAGCCTACGTCCACTCTCCAATGCCTACTCTACGGATGTGTTGATTTCATTAATAGTTATCTACTAACTATTTCAAGGTACATTAATAAGACCTTACCTTTAGTGTCTCCGATAGAGGTGGCTCTGCACTTGGTGTCTCCGATAAGTGCTAATGAGTTTGGTGTCACTGGCGAACTCCCAATATGGCTTTTGATGTCTCCGATGAAAGCTTCCTCGTTCGGTGTCTCCAACGGACGTACATAAGTGATGAAAATAATGGAAATGATAGTGGTGCTTAGCCTCTCAATAGGCAAATGTAACTAAGGTCTTCAAACCGGTGTAGAGAGCTCTCTATAAGATTTCCCAAGTTGGGGTCTTGCTCTCTAAGGCTCGTTGAATGCTTCAAGGGATTCTTCTCCAAGTCTTAGATGATAAATTGATCAAGCTTTTGCTCTCAAGACTTGATTCTTCTCCTCTTTTATGATTTACCTATCTAGCTCAAAAATACCTCATGTAGAGAGGGTTTTCAAAATGGTTTTCAAGAGTGGAATATTTATTTTGACATAGAGGAGTAGTGGAAGAGTTCTAAGATCATTTGGGACATGTCCCAAGCCTTTATAGGCGACCCATGGCCTTCCCAAGTCCTCAACAACCAAAAAATAACGTTCAAAATTTTGACCGTTGGGATCTCGGTTGACAGCCACGAACCTCGGTTAACCTAGGTACCCCTTCTCGGTCACCTGCATTCCTAGGTTTTTAGCACAAATACCTCTTGGTAAAATGGCTATAACTTTCTCTAGAAAACTTGTAATCTTTCATCATTTTTTTTGGAAAGTAGACTTATAGATATTTCCATACATGTATGGATTGTAGTATAATTCTTACTGAGGTGATTTAGTGAGTTCTTGGAAGTTTCCTCAAAATTTATTGACCTAGATAGCACTAGTCAGCATAGGCACTTCTTTCCTAGTAAGGCCTTTTCATTCTTTTGAGCATTGGCCTCTTTGTGCATTTCAATTAGACCCTAATTAAGTCTTCTAAGTGATTCCTAGGGTCAACCATGGTCTTGGAGTTTCGTGAGCATACATACACCTACCATTTGGTCTCATAAACCTAATTTACCTTTCTATGCATGGAAGTGATGTGTAGACTTCCTTGAGGTAGCTTGCACTTGAGATTTGTGATTCTTTTATGATGCTTAAGTTTCTTTTGGCATGGTCATTCTAGCATTGAGTCTGTCTTCTTGGTGCTTTTCTGGACTCACTTCATGGACTTACATATGTGTACAGTTTTCATCATAAAGCCCTATACAACATGACCACTACATGTACACACTTTATTTTTTGTATGGATATTGACAATACATAAACCTAACAATCTCCCTCTTTATCAATTCCATGTCAAAACAATAAAATTTCCTAAATAAATCCTAGTATATGTACCTACCCCAAGATTTCCTTCTTATCAATTTCTCTCCCCCTTTTTGACAAGAGTTGACAAAGGATGGATCCTCCCACAAGATGTGATGATCCTCCCACAACACATCAAAACAAACATACCTTTTTTTAAAAAGTGCATTAATTCAGAAAAATATAACTCTAAGCATGAATTAAGCAAAAATAGATTTTACTATAGTCACAAGGATGGGGTCCTATATAAAAGTTTTACTATTTAGCACATGGAGGCAAAGGCATAATTCAAAATGATTTTACTATATGATGTAACTCTCCTACTTAGAGATATACTTATTGAGATCATATCATTATGCCAAAATGTGAGAAATGCTAGTACATGTATAATGTGCTATATGTTTAGTATGTACTCCCCCTAAATGATATCACTCCCTGTCAACACTCAAATTTTGACTCGGGTCATGTGATAGCCTGAGGATAGCATAACAACATTTGGGCATCAAGACTCTAAGCACCCTTGGTTTAGGAAGAGCAAACCTAGACTTTAGGAGGTTAGGCATTCCCTGAGAAGTCTCTATGAATATTTTAGTTGTGAATAAACTAATTAGAACATCTTATTACAGCCCAAATACACCATTTCAGGTCAAACCCCAATCTTCCACAAAAGCATCAACAAGACTTTGAGGGTCCACATTTAGGAGCTCTATCTATGTTATCTGTAACTTTTCCCGCCTCTACAAGTCTTCCCTCAACAATGCAGCATAGGTGAAGAAATTACCATTTTGCCATTTTGCCTTCAAAGGCCCAAAACTCATTATCTACCACTCAGATCACTGAATTTTCTCTCACTTATATAAGCCTTCTTTTCATGAATCGTCATAAGCGAAGAACCCTCATTTTCACATTTTTCGACCCGTAGGCAAAAAATTATCATTTACTCTTTTCACCTCCGAGAATTTACCCCTGGACCCTCAAAGGATCCTTGAAGCTTCTCCCTTTACCTGAATGATGTCATGTCAGTTCCTATGCCTCCAAGACTCCATCATTTTATGGCCCACCAGTTTTCCACAATGGATCATACCTATTCACAAACCATGTCACATCCAAAATACAACATTTCTCGGGCTGATTGCATCATAGGTCTTTATTCAAACTCATTCTGAAACCTACATCTGACCATGTCAGTGCAACCGGAATGTCTGGGAAACCTAAAAACCTTTTTCTATTTGTGACCAATAGAGTTTAGAATGCCAAAAAGCAAACTCGAGTAGAACCACTAGTATCTACGTGGTTCCAATTTTCCTTAAAAAGACGGTTTTTCATGTTTCTCCCCACATACATATCTGATTAACTCACCGTTTGCTGCAACACCTCCAATGATCCAACCTGCACATATTCCTTAAAGATTTTGATAGAAAATTTTACCATCTTACCCTTCTTGCAGTTCAATGAAATTTTTTTTCAAATTTACCAGAAATCAGACTCTAGCAAAGGACATTAAGCATTTTAGCTCAGAAGAAGCCACCATGTAATCTTTTAATCACCAATAAAAATTTCACTAGAAATAACAAAGCACAACCAAATGTAATCTCAGTAAAAGGGAGGCAAGTGACATTTAGCCAACAACTAACATCACTAACAACTCTTCATTTTCTTCTATCATCTTCTACATAAGTCATCTGCATTCATGACATGATAATTAATTTTAACTGAACAGAAGACATACTCATCAATTTCCAAAGCAATTATATGTTTGATAACTTTCCTACAATGTGTAATATTTTACTAACTTTGTCTAATAATTAGGCTTTAAATTGTTTGCATGGTTTACAGCTTTTGTATGATTGGTTTTCCACAATGTTTTCAAGCAGTTGCACCCTATGTCGATGACTTACATGTCTCCTGATGCAGCACATATACTAATAGTAACACCCGAGAAGTTAGAGAAAGTACTAATTGCTTGCATATAATTCGTGGATAGCCCATCCTTTCTAAAACAAAGAGAGCTTCTCTATCGGTTGACACCCATTTTTGAACTTGGATAATCTTGAAGGCATTTGTAAAACACTCAAAAAGTTCACTCTCAATTCGAGAAGGCATTTCGAAAAGCAAACATTTTCAAAACTTTGATCTCCAAAGTCAGGGACAAACTTTAACCCATCATATTTTCTTAACCAAAATTGTTCTATATTGCAAAAACAACCATGAATAGCCCATATTTTCAAAATAAGAGCCCCTCTTTATTGGTTAATACCCATTTCAAAATAGGATACCTCCAAATTTATTTGCAAAACACTGAAAGAGTTCACTCTCAATTCAAGAAGGCATTTCGAAAAGCAAAAATTTTTCAAAACCTTGATCTTCAAAGTCAGGGACAAACTTTAGCCCCTCATATTTTCTTAACCAAAATGGTTCTATATTGCGAAAACACCCATGAATAGCCTATCTTTTCAAAATAAGAGCCCCTCTTTATTGGTTGATATTCATTTCAAAACAAGATACCTCCAAAATTTATTTGCAAAACACCGAAAGAGTTCACTCTCAATTCGAAAAGGCATTACAAAAAGCGAACATTTTTCAAAACCCTGATCTGCAAAATCAGGGACAAACTTTAGCTCATCATATTTTCTTAACCAAAATTGTTCTATATTGCAAAACACCCATGAATAACCCGTCTTTTCAAAATGAGAGCCCCTCTCTATTGGTTGATATGTAAATGTAATATGTTGTAAATTCCATGAACTATAAAATACATGTTTTGTATAAACTCGGACATGAATTTAGTCATGTTAGAGTCTAGGAGGCTCTCGAGTTCAAGTCCCATGAAGATCATCATAAAGTGTCAAGAATACCTCAAGAGAGTAAACTGGGAGCATACGAGTCATCCCGAAGGATTCATGCACTACTCCGAGCCTTCTCCAGGTAAATCAGGTATTGTATGGTAGCCTAAGTGAATCAAGGGTCCGATAAGGGTTTCCCAAGGTCCACGGACCTTCCCAAACCATAGAGGGATGATCTAAAGTCCTCTATAGCATTCCCAAGCCTTAAGAAGGAATTACAGAGAATTTGGATTGATCTAGCATCGAACCACTTCGATCCAAATGGTTTGGATAGATCTAATGTTGCGAAAACACTATATAATGGTCTAAACCTTAAAAAACAGTTTCTAATCAATGGGTAAGATCTTTTGACCTTTTGGGAAGGTTCTAATCCAATGGACATAAACCATTTTCGTCCAATATATATAGAGATAAACTCAAATGAGCAAGGTAATGGTCATGAATGCTCTTTGATAAAATCTTGCTTATTTTTTTGAAGTCCATGAGAGATTCAACTCACTAAAATTGTAGAGAATCTCTCTCTTAGCCTAGATAGAAAAATTTATATCCCATTGACCATTCCTAACCTTCTTTCTACATTGCTAAGTCAAATCTTGAAGAAGAATGTACCCAAGGGTTATCTAAACCCTTGAGAAGAAAGGTGGTTTTAATCATCACATTGTGCTCAAGAAGGAGCAAACCATCAAGCTTGAAGAGCCAACCCAAGAAGTAATTAGGGATAAATAATTACATCTTGCTCAAGGAGGAGCAACCCCAACTTGTGTGCAAGGGCAACATTAGCCTACAAAGAAGTAAACCATTGCCTTAACTTTTTATTAAAAGTTATTTAGACCACTCACACCGGAGACACCGGTAATGTACACCCAAAACTCTTCTGCATGAGACACCGGAAGAGTAAACCATACACCACACCCACTGGAGATATCGGGTGTAGCTGGCTTGGCAAGTAGACTAGGATTTTGTTAATTTTATCCTTGATTGTATTATCTTCAATCTTAATAAAATTACATAACTCATGTTGAGCTTTTGAGAGTGGATGTAGGTTGTTGTGCCGAATCGCCGAACCACTATACATCTTTATGTACATGTGTGATTGCTTATGGTTTGTTTTCTCATCTATCATTTACATTATCAAGCATTATACATATTGAATTAATCTCACTTACAGAATAATTGAATATATTCATATCTATGTATAAAATTGAATTGTAATTAAATACCGGGATAATTTAATCAACTAAGTAATAAGTGAATTTGGGGGGCAATCAAAAAGAAATTTTTAAATAATCCTATTCACCCCCCCTCTAGGATCTTTATATAGGAATTTCATAATACTCATTTCAAAGGATACCTCCAAATTTATTTATAAAACACCAAAAGAGTTAACTCTCAGTTCAAAAAAGCAATTCGAAAAGCAAACATTTTCCAAAACCTTGACCTACAAGTCAAGGACAAGTTTTAACCCACAATTATTTTTCTCAGCCAAAACTGTTCTGTATGTTCAAAACAACCCACCCAATATCCATGAGCTACATCTTGCCCAAGTCAAAATTAGGGCACTTCCTCCTTTGTTATGTATGGCACAACCACACATACCCAAGGGGGGCTTCTGTCAGCACCCAAATTTTTTTCTTTTGCCTTTAAAGGCACATAACTCACTATCTACCACTCAGATCACTGAATTTTCTCTTGCCTATGTCATCCTTCTTGCTATGAAGCATCACAGGTGAAGAACCCTCATTTTTACATTTTTTGACCCGTAGGCAGAAAATTACCATTTTACCCTTTTCACTTCCAAGAATTTACCACTGGACCCTCAAAGGATCCCTAAAGCTTCTCCCTTTACCTGAATAATTTCATGTTAGTTCCTGTGCCTCCAAGACTCTCAAGACTCCAACATTCTGTGGCCCACCGGTTTTCCAAAATGGGCCTCACCTATTCACAAATCCTGTCACATACAAAATACAAAAATTCTCAGGTTTATTGCATCATATGTCTTTATTCAAACTCATTTCAAAACCTAATTCTGACAATATCAATGCAACCAAAATGCCTAGAAAACTTGGCAATTTTTCATGTTTTTCCCCATATACATATCTGATTAACTCACCGTTTGTAGCAACAACTCCAGTGATCTAACCTGCACATATTTCCTGAAGATTTTGGCAGAAAATTTTATCATCTTACCCTTCTTATAGTTCAATGAAGTTTTTTTTTCCAAATTTACCAAAAACTTGACTTTCAAGGGTTTGCTGATGTTAGATCGTAAATCCGGTTGACTAGTATGTCCACAAGGACCAAGTAGAAAAGAATAAAAAATTGATGTGGACCTTTGTTTTAGAATCTTTATTTATTACATCATTAATCCAAATCCTAAATTACTACATCATCAATCTAAATCTTTTTCCAAAGTTATTGCATCATAAACCTACCCCTCCCCCATTGGTCCATGTCACCAATCCAAGTGAACAAGCACACCCTCATCCTCACCCTCCACCTAAGATATCTAAGCTAATCCTAGCCTCTCCCTTGTCCAAGTC
>JAOXJP010228548.1:0-11106 GCA_025762735.1 Platanus orientalis | reverse complement strand
CTTGTCTCTTGTTGTAAAAAATTAGATTCCTAAAGATTTTGGTGTTCTTCCCGCTTTTTCTCTTCTAAATCTGCAAAAAAAAATTTAAACCCTAGATTTCTTTCATTTTTTCTTTAAAATCCCTGAACTTGTAAACTTCTTCAAACTATCATTTTTCTCATGAATTTCTATGTTTTTATAGGTTTAAATAGCAATCGTAATCTCCAATTTTGTGTTTAGGCAAGTCTCTAGTGAAAAATTCCTTTAAATCTTACAAAAATCGTGGGGGTATAGAATTTTTCACTTTTGTGATGTCATCCCACCTAGAATATAATTTTTCAGTACAGACACCCAATGAGAAAACAACTATAACTTTCTATACAAAACTCCGATTCACTTACCGATTTTTTGTTAAAAACTAGACTTCAAGAGCTTTCTAAATCCATAACGCTTGCTCTCTAATTCGTCCTATAGTTTTATTGATGTATTTTTAAAGTTACCTTAAAATCTACTGATTCAACCCATACCAGACGGCATAAACACTTGGTGAGAAAATTGTCATAACTTCTTCTATGAAACTTAAATTCATTCACCGTTTGTCAAATTGGAAAGTTGACTCATAGATCTAGTATATATTATTTGTAGGGTGATTCTTATAGGATTGATACAGATTTATTTATGAAGTTATCCCAACTTTCTAAGACAACTTCAGAACTTTCATGTCCTTAACCCTTTTTTTTGTTTGCTCAATAAATTACCTTTAATATTTTTCATTTGGTATCTGTTTTCACTAGTCATTTGTTACGTAGGACTCTCGACTTCTGTACCTATCCAAAGATATAATTTTCACTCACTAATTCTTTCTACATTTTCGTTGGTGCCTTTCTAAAGTTGTGTCAATGTTCAAATCCACGTATGTGCATTTAAGTGATTTTATGTTGTACAGAACTTATGTGACATGTGTTAGCATTCTAAGTGACACATGTACAGTAATATATGCATCATTATGTGGGTTGTTACATTAAATAGACACGTGTGACCTTCTTATGCTTCAGGTTCACGCATCTTAACCGTATTAATTATTTTTAGTGGTCTACACTCGAGGATGTAACTGATTTAACTAGGTAATCCCAACTGACGTCTTTTCTAGGACGAAATATCCTCTATCACTAATTGTTTCCAAGATTCATCTAACTCCCGATGATCTCATACAGAACAAACGGTGGCTTCTACGTGAGAAACTAAACCGTCTTCATCACTTTCTAGTAACCCTTTCCTCTGCAGGTCTATAAATACCAACTCCGAGCATCATCTTATGTTCATCCATCTTCATTATGATCGTTTTTCATTCTTTCTGCAACCATATCGGCAGGCCTTGATACTCTAGAGTGATTTCAAACTTTGTTAAATGGGATAATTCCCTTTCCTAGCCTGTACTTGGTACCTGGATTCTCTTGCTCATGAGAATGTTCGATGTTAACTTCTCATGCCATGTCCCTTACTTGAACTCTCATCCCACAACTGAAGGATGATCATTTTATCTTGGGTCTCCTAATTTCATAGAGCTAGAGGAGTTCATGGGTCCATCATATGATCTTGGACTATACCTCAAGTTGTAGAGGAGTGCTTTACGAATCATGAGGTGGCACTATATGAAACTTTGGAGATGGAGTCCCCCTCTACACGTCACCTGCTCTCCTATGCGTACACTGGTTATGAAAAAGAGCACATGTTTAGAGAGGCACACTGATTTTAGCCTTTTCTCTGCTCCTTCAGCTTGGAACTGTCACTCTAGGAAACTCCTGAGGTCACCTCCAAAAGCATGAATAACATATTTCATCTAAGTCTCCTCAGTTCAAGGTAATGTACAGGTTGAATGGTTTCTACTGAAATTTGTGCTCTACCTTTGTCAACCACCAACCTTTGTGCCTCACCTCGATTTAGGTCATTCTATGTCTTGAGAAACGATGCATTATCTCGATATAAGCCCTTGTATTTACATAGTTTTGTCAACTTAAGACATTTTTTCCCTTAGACATTGTTTGTCTCGGTAAAAGTCTTTGTAATTTTTGACTTATATATATATATATAGTGAAATTTTGTTTGAACAATTTCTTGCCCATAGATTTTTTTTTATTATAATTTGTTGCATCACCTTTTTTATTATAGGACATTTTTGTCCTTATACAAACAATAGCATTTGGTTCATAATGCATTTTGCAAGACTTTTTTTTTCCTTGAATACCTTTTTCTTTTGATATAGAGGTTTACATTGCTTCAAGAACTTACCATCGAGTCCTTTCCTGGTATGCGCTATTTGATGAATATCTTCACCAAAAATTTTGTTGTCTTGGATTGGTCCTTCCCAAGTAGATGGTCATTCCATTATGCTCAGATTTCTTGCTCTTGAAGGCAATGCTACCCCCCAAACTACACTATTGAGTTCATCCTTTCTTGGGACATAACCCTCGATATGGTCCAAGTCATCTTGATGAGCCATTTTAAGTTCCCAGAATGATATGTTACTATCACAAGACTTTGTTGTTGCGAAGCCTCCAAAGGACAATCCCTCATTGGCATGTAACTTTTTAAAGTCAACTGATTTTGTACTCACCATCAAGGCTATGTCCTTCAAGGCCATGTTCTTAGGATTAAAGTGTATACTCTTCCTTTGTCCCTTGGACTCTTAATTTCCTCCAGTTCCAAGTTCTTCTCCCAAGTTAATCTTAACCCTTGGTAAAGAACTTGTTTTTTGCCAATCATTGTCGTATAGGCTTCATTCTCAATGTTTTGATCGAGTACCTTCTTGTCTCAACATCTTACTCCCAAATAGCATAAGTCACGGTGGGTGCCGACTCTTCTCTAATGCAAAATTTTTCAATCATCCCATATTATGTTGACGGTGGTCATGTCAACACTTACTAGCTTCGAGACTGTAGTAACTAGCCCTTATCATGTAACTAAACGGCATTTGTACTCGATGGCTGCTCTATAACCCTCAGTGGTCACTTTACTAAGTGCGGCCATATTAATATCTACCTATAACAGGGAAAAGTTGGCATTGTTTCATTTTTCTTAACGCGTTATTCAACATGTCAGTTAGCCCTCTTTTTCAATTTTCTTCTCTGTTACTTCTTTAATCGCGATTAGGTCGATATAGACCAATCCATCTATCAGCACCCAAATTTTGACTCGGGTCATTTGATAACACAAGGACAGCATAACAGCAAGTAGGCATCAAGACTCTAAGCACCTTTGGCTTAGGAAGAGAAAACTTGGACTTTAAGAGGATAGGCATTCCCAAAGAGGTATTCCTAGGTACTCCAGTCGTGAATGAACTAGTCAAAGCACCTTATTACAGCCTAAAATGCATCATTTCAGGACAAACCCTAATCTCTCACAAAAGCATCAACAAGACTTTGAGGGTCCACATTTTAGAACCTCATCCATGCCATCAGCAATTTTTCCACCTTCTGTAAGTCTTTCTTCAGTAAAGCATCACATATGGAAAAATTACTATTTTGCCCGTTTACCTTCAGAAGCCCATAACTCACTATCTACCACTCAGATCACTGAATCTCTCTCGCCTACATAAGCGTTCTTGTTGTGAAGCATCATAGGTGAAAAATTATCATTTTCACTTTTTTTTTACCTGTGGGCAAAAAATTACCATTTTACCATTTTCACCTCAGAGAATTTATCCCTAGACCCTCAAAGGATCCCTGAAGCCTCTCCCACTGTTCAAATGGTGTAATTTTATATCCTATGCATCCCTGAGTTTCCCTACCTTGAGAAACTCATCATAGAATAGACATTGTTCGAGACTGGCAATAGCCAATTTCTCAATCTGTGACAACCCTGACCAAGAAATGACCCTTGTAAAAGCTCTTAGAGATTCATTCGATCTTCGAATCCAGAAAAGTCAATCACTGTGTCTTGGCCTTGGCCTTAACTTCAAATAATTAGGTCTGAAAAGAGAACTCTGAAACCTCAAACCTCTGTGAATTATCAAATATTCCCAACCATTTTGTCGCATTTTGCTCATATGGAGCTAAAATATTCCCTAGACCTTCAAATCAGGATCAATCGATGTCCATCTCTCCGAAATTGCGAGGCCTTTGAAAAACTGTCTAAAGAGCATGAACTTTTGTGAAACTTATCTTCTCATATTCCCCTAAATACTCTAAAAAGAGCAATAAATCAAGTCTAAAAATCAGGTGCTCAACTAACTACCAGAAGTTCACTTAAATTCAGAAATTCAGTTAGTCAATGGCCACCCCACTGTAAATTCAAAGCCTCCAGACTATCAGATTCACACTAAATTATGAAAACCCTATGGCCTAAGTCATCATTTCTACCTAAGCGAAGAAAAAGCACTTTTCACCTATATTTGGCACCAGAATGCCCTTAAAAGTTCTCCCGGACTCATAATACAGCAAGGTCAGACCCATTTTCTCAATTTCACCCCTATCCTCAAAAAACCATTTCACAAACTCTAGCTTCAGAGAATGTCTAGCAATTCAATTCCACCCGGCTTCAGGCAGCTACAGAAACTCAATCCCTCCAAGTGACCCTGCTTCAAAAATCTCTCAACAACTACCCAAGAACCCGGCATCTAATCTGTTAGTTCTTGTAACTCTGAGAATCCCCAAGCTTCAAATCCCCCAAATATAGCCCATGACAGCATTCTACAAAAAAAAACCAACAGCATTTTCAATCCAATATTCTCAAATTGCTTGAAAAAGGGTTTTTGACCCAGTTTCCTATTCAGACATCGTAATCCTACGTAGTCAGAGGCTATGGCTCACCTGGACCCAGGATCATCTATCACTTGATAATTTTTTTAATCAATTTTACCATTTTTTCCTTTTAAAGTATATATGAGAGCTTTTTAGGCCAAAAAACCCTGATTTCACCCCTTTGCCCTTATCATAATTTGGTTATGATTAGTCTAGTGCAATTGGAGTATCTGCAACCTCTAAAAAAGACACTGAGTTGGCCAACTTCCAAGCTCAAGAGCTTGTGAGGCGTGACGGCAAAGAGAGGGTTTGAAAACCCTAAAAGTAATAAATAATCATTAATGAGCTAAGACTTTTCAAACTTAGCTCATTAATGGCATTTAATGCATGCACCCCTTAAGAGATAAAAGGGCATCCCTTAGATTGGAATCTTCCAATGTGCACCCTCACCCCTCTCCCTTGGATCGAAATGTTGAATTTTAAATCCCTAGAGTTTCCATTAAATCCCCCCAATTGGCATCTTATTGCCCCCCTTGAAATTTGCAACCAACCACATGCCATCAAATGGCATCTCCCACACCCTTTTAGCCACCTCACCTATCCAAGTGAGTTAGCACATTGAAATCCCAACCCTTCACCTCAGATCTTAGGATTAATCTTAGTCTACCATTCAACCAAATCACCTAGCACAAAATGCTTGAACCCTAGCCACCCATTTTAGGTTGAATCCTAGCCCTCCATTCTAAGCAAGCCCTAGCCACACATTGATCCAAATTGGGGTTATAAATAGCCCCAATTTTGTGCAGCCCCAAGTTGGTAACTAAAAACCCTAAAGAGAAAACCCTAGAAAGAAAAGAAAGAGGAAGAAGAAGAAGAAGAAGAAGAAGAAGAATTGCTTCAACCCTAGGTCATTTGGACCCAAGGTGAGCCTAAACCTGAGCTTATTTCATTTTATCCATGCATATTTAGTCAATTAACAAGTGGTTATGCTGTCTAAATTATGCTAATCCATTGCTTTAATTTGGGTTACATAGTAGAGGCTCAATAGCCTCTACTTGCTTCCATTTTTTAGCATGTCTTGTTGTCGATTTTTTTATGAATTTTGTATAAAGATGTTGGAGCCCAAATTTATTATGTTGTATTAGACAAGTAGGCCTGCTAGTGGAATTAATTTAGTGATTTTAGGAGCTTTGGGAGGCCTCAAGATGGCCCTCCAAATAGACCCTGCAATCTAGGTCTTTAGTGACCTAGTTTAGTTGAATATTTGTGATTTTTTGTTTGAATTTTGTATGCATGATTTGAGGCCCAATTTTTTATATGTTATTCTTATATGAGTTGTCTATGTTCATGCATAATTTTACATTTTTTTCAAAACCCTAAGGGCTTCAAAATTGAGAAATTCATTTGTTAGATTTTCTCTCAGCAACTAATGCCTGAATTTTATGGAATTAAAATTCTATAAAATTCAGGTGTTGAACAAATAGGCATTAAGAGAAAGATCAGGTGTTGAGATCTAGGACCCACCCCAGGGAGCTCTGACATTTTTTAGACCTGTTTCATGATTGCAATAACATCTGAAATTCAATCCTTTGCATGTGCACCTCTGTGGGCTCTTATTTTTTTCCCAACGTCTGAATTTAATTTCGGGCGTTAAAAAGAAAATTCAGGCATTGGAGTGAATTTCAGGCATTAAGCTTGGGTTAAAAATCACATTTTTAAAAATTGGTTAAGTGTGTGTACATCCTAGATGTAATGCAAAGACCTAGGAGAAACCTTACCCCTCTAGGCCCTACCTCTGTAGCCCAAAAACCAAATTGGTTGCTGATTCCAACACCCAACGCCTGAATTTCTCTTGAATTAAATTCAGGCGTTGAACATTCAAGCGTCAGACCTAAAAATAGGTGTTAGGCCTGTAAGAAGTGACCAAATAGCTTACTTTGGGAGATCATATCTCTACATGAGTAGAGGCCATGACCTCTAGGGTTGCACAGTGTAACCCTAAGAAATTTCCCTTAACCTAAACCAGGGGTCCCATAACACTGAGACCTACAAAACCATCATAAAAGATCACATGAACATGTTGGTCTGATCAGCTCCCAATGCCTGAATTTCACCTTGAATTAAATTTCAGGCGTTGAGTTAAAATTCAGGCGTTAAGCCTAAAAAGCAGAAAAATTCAATTTCTCTCCTTTTCCCTCCTTTATGTTAGGGTTAAACTTAACCCTAAAGAATCAATCAGTAAACAATCTAGAGGGGTCCACCATCCCTCTAAGAACCTAACCCATGAGGGATCTCTTGAAATTAGAATAGGACAATATAAAGGATAGTTTCTGGTTTTTCAGGAACTAACGCTTGAATTTCACCCTGAATTAAATTCAAGCATTGAAAAATCAGGCGTTGAGGGTAAAATCTGGCATTAAACCTGAGAAAAATCTAGCAAACACATAATTCAAAATCTACAAGGCTTGGGCATTGACATACTTAAAGACTTGTATGAATGGGAGAAACCGCCCTAAAAAGGTGGGTATTTGGGATACTTTAACACCTTCCCCAAATGTAGTTAAACAACTTACCCCAATCTTAGAAATGTGGACCAGTATTAGGAGTTAAACCCCTAGACATTCGGGTCTAGACTTCCCCGAAGAGGAGGACCGACGTCCAACTCTGTCGGTTAAACCCTGAGTTGGTGGCGATTCCGAGCAAAGCTTAACCCTTGCATAGAAAAGGTTAGCAATCTTTCACACACCTGCTACGTGCGCTGAAGAGTGGACCCCGACGTTCACTATGTTGAAAATCATGGTTCTTTAAAAAATGCCCATTTCTTGAAGAAGATTATAGTTTTGTACAAGATTTCCATGCTTTGAAGAAAATCATGGTTCTTTATAATCCCCCTTTGAATAGGCAAGATTGAAAGGTCTGAAAATATGAATATGAATGGCTCTTGATCAGAGACTTATTGCAAGTTGGAAATCATGGTTCCATATAAAATGCCCATTTCGTAAAGAAGATTATGGTTATGTACAAGATTTCCATGTTTTGAAGAAAATCATGGTTCTTTATAAATTCTCCATGTTTCGAAGAAGATCATGGTTCTTTATAAATTCTCCATACTTGAAGGAGATCATAGTTCTTTACAAAATCCTTGTATGTTTTTGAAAAAAATCATGGTTCTTTAAAAAGTTTCTTTTTCCTTTTTTTTTTTTTTTTTTGTTTTTTTTTTTTGTTTTTTGTGAACCATTGATTCTTTTGTTCCAAATTTGTATGTAAGAACGATCATGATTTTGGAGGTGGAAGAATAAATGAATAGAAAAATGTTTAGCAAAATGACCATTCAAGGCCTTTTCATTTCTTTTTTTTAAAGTATAAGTCAGATTTACATTAATCAAACAAAGAATCTTTTAACTTGATCCAAGTTTACAAATCTGGGGAAGTTTTTCCTGTCCATGTTTCCCAATAACAGTGCCCCACCGAACAACTTTTGTTTGACGATGAAAGACCCTTCATAATTTGGTAGAGGTTGCCCCTGTGGTGCCTGTTCATGTGGAATGACCTTTTTGAGAACTAAGTTTCCTTCTTTGACATCTCTGGGCCTAACCTTTTTGTTAAAAGTTGTTGCCATATGCATCAGATAGGCTTGCTCAATGCTCATTGCTTGCAATCTCTTCTCATCGATAAGATTCAATTGATCATGTCGAACCTATACCCATTCTGACTCTGGAATTTGGGCTTCGGCTAAGACTTAGAGACTTGTAATTTCAACTTCAATTGGCAGGATTGCCTCCATGCCATAGACCCCAATGAGCATGGGGTTGCCCCTGTTAAAGTACGGATAAAATTTCTGTAGGCCATAAGTGTATAGAGAAACATTTCATGCTAATTGAAGTGATTAGTAGTCATTTTCTGTAAGATTTTCTTGTTCGTCTGTGGTCTATATGGAGAAGATTGATGATGGTGAATCTTGAACTTTATGCAGAGTAGTTCAAGATCCTTTGCCACGGAATTGGTTGTATTGTCAGTGATGATTTTGCTGGGAACACCATATCGGTAAATGATGTCTCTTCGTATGAATCTGACTGTGTTCTTCATTGTGACTGCTGATAGAGATATGACTTTGTCCTATTTGGTGAAATAGTCAATAGCCACAATGATGTACAAGTGTCCATTAACAACTTTTTAAGGCATGGGTCCTACTATATTGATTCCCCACATGGAGAGTGGCTAGGGAGTAGTCAGGTTATGCAATTCGGAAGCCAGTGCTTTGATGATGTTGGCATAAGACTGACAAGTGTGGCACTTCTTTATATGTTGGCAGCAATCTGTCTCCATTGTCGACCAATAGTAGCCCAGTCGGAGAACTTTTTTAGCAAGCATGAGCCCATTTAAGTGCGGGCCGCATTCTCCTCCGTGGATATCTTCAATGATTGTGGAGGCCTCAGCTTTATCTAAACATCTCAGGAGGAGATGATGAGGGGACTTCTTGTACAAGGTCCCACCATGTAAAACAAATTGAGCTGCTAATCTCCACAGAGCGCGTTGATAATTTTTGGAAGCCATGGAAGGAAAAGTTTGATCTTCTAGATAGTTCTTTATGTTGAGGAACCACGGTTCCCTATTCAAATCAGTAGTTACAATATGAAGATAATAAGATGGCTCAATTCTCTGCTCAATCTCAATAGGTGTCATCTCTGCCCCTTAGGGGTTGTCAATCATTAAAGCTAATGTGGCAAAAGCATCTGTGAAGCTGTTCCTTCTTCTGCCAATATAGTTGAAAGTCAAGTACTCAAAGCTCTTGGAAATGATTTGTAGACATTCATAGTAGTCTAAGAACTTCTCCTCTCGGATGAACCAATCTCCGGTTACTTGAAAGATAACAAGTGCTGAGTCTCCATAGACTTCTAGTTCATCAATATCGAGATCAATAACTACTTTCAAACTGATGATGCAAGCTTCATATTTCACTATATTGTTAGTGCATAAAAAGTGGTCTCGTAGTGATTGGAATGAAGGCACCTGTAGGGGAGATGAGTACGGCTCCAATTCCAAAGCCTAGTTGATTGACGGGTCCATCAAAACACATTTTTCATTTGACAATCTTGCTCGATTTGACTTCAACACAAAGTATATGCTCATCAAAGACACATAAAACTTCAACAATGAAGGTTCATCTTCTGGTCCATTTGCTAAGAAGTTGGCTATGGCTTTCCCCTTGATAGCTTTCTGTGAGACATAGGTGATGTCGACTTCGGATAACATCATGAGCTATCGAACAATTCTTCCTGTGGTTGCGGATTTCTTGACTAAATACTTGATGGGATTTATCCGAGAAATCAGAAATACTTTATATGGAAGGAAGTAATGCTGAAGTCTCTTGGTGACATAGACTAGAGCGAGGCAGGTCTTCTCAAGAGACGTGTATCTGGTCTCGTAGTCAACGAAACGCTTGCTCAGATAATAAATGACCTATTCTTTCTTCCTTGTCTTGTCATGTTGTCCTAATACACATCCCATGGAGCTGTCTTGTACTGTTTGATACAAAATCAGTGGGCGATCTGGCTCTTGTTAAAGGCAGCTTGGTAGTCATTGTTTCATTATGTTGGAATGTTCTTTCTCAGTAATTTGAACAAAGGTTCACAGATGGGAGTGAGTTGAGCAATGAAGCGACTGATGTATTGAATGTGACCCAAGAAATTGCATACATATTTCTCTGTGTGAGGTGTAGGCATTCCAATGATAGCTTTGGCCTTAGAGGAATCAACTTCTATGCCCCTTTCGTTGATGATGAAGCCTAGCAATTTTTCGTGGGAGGTTCCAAAAATGCATTTATTCGGGTTCAACTTCAGTTTGTATTTCCTCAGTTGAGTAAACAGCTTCTGTAGGTGCTTCAGGTGATATTCTCGATGGTAGGACTTGATAATCATATCGTCAACATAGACTTCCATTTTTTCGTTGATCATGTCGTGGAAAAGGAAAGTCATGGCCCGTTGATATGTTGCCCTTGCGTTCTTGAGACCGAAGGGCATGACTTTGTAACAGAATATGCCCCGAGGGGTAGTGAAAGCAGTTTTCTCATGGTCCTCTTCAGACATCTTGATTAGGTTGTAGTCCGAGAACCCGTCCATGAAGGACATCATCTCATGTCCGACAGTACTGTCAATGAACACATCAATGTGTGATAAGAGAAAATCATATTTGGGACTAGCTTTGTTCAGGTCTCTATAATTGATGCATATTCGGATGTTGCCGTCCTTAGGTACAGGGACGTTGGCTAATCATTGGGGATATGGGGCAGACAAAAGAAAGCCGATGTCTAGTTGTTTTTAGATTTCTTCTTTGAGGGCTAGGGACCATTCTGGTCATAGATGCCTAGGCTTTTGCTTGATGGGATGAA
>JAOXJP010228547.1:0-11106 GCA_025762735.1 Platanus orientalis | reverse complement strand
ATTTGTGAAATATCTGTAAAGAAGGGCCTCATTGTTATTTTCTTATCTTTGGGAGTTCAGTTGCAATATGTAACAGGAATTATTGCAATTAGTGGTGTGTCAGTTTGTAATTAACAAAAGATAGGGTGTCCTTAATGCAGTTTGACTTAATTAAAGATACTGGGCCCCATAATTTAAGGATAAGAATCCCAGAAAGATCCCACACCCCTAGGGTTACTTTGGTTTCTCAAATACTTTATATATAGAGGTACCGATGTTTATATAAGGTCCTGTAACTTTTTTGGAAGTGGGAGAAGCGTAGAGATTTTTAGAGCAGGTGTGGATACTTTGGAGACTGGATTGGATTGGATTCTTGTATCCGATTTAGCTATTGAGGTATTCTTCTTAATCTTCCTTTAAGATTAGATCTCAGAGATTTATATGATGCTCATGGGAAAACATATGTAGATATGTGGTTGTTTAATGACCTTTACTAATTTCTATGTTCAAGAATGGTAAACTTCCTTCAAAAAGTTCTCTCCATTGAGTTCAACAATGATCAATGAAGTGAGATTTCATATAAAAGATTGCAGTGAAATTGAGGGAGAAGAATAAGATGATTTGAAAAGAAAAGACGGGGGGTAACTGATGAAGATTCAGTCATGGCTTCCAAAAGAGAATCATGAAGCTTGTCTTAGTGCATCAATCTATACAATGAAAGATTTGAGGAATTGAGAGAAAAACCAGGATACCACTATGAGGTCTTCTTGTTCTATATATATATTCATTTCAATCAACTAACTTTATAAATAATGGAATATAGTTACACCCGATTCTAGCTATCTTTAACTACTTTATACCTCTATTACAACTACTTCAACTTATATATTCTAACCAACTAATTGTTCTCCTTAACTAGAAAAACCTAGCAAATTTAGTTATATCATACATCCATTGTTAGGGGAAGTAAGATGTATTTATGAGGGCACAATCTAAACTACGAATAATGTAATTTGCAGACGTTTTATGCTAAGTATCTAGTGGTTCAAGTTGAACTGGAAGATTTACTAATGGCATTTACTGTTGTAGATTTTATAAGGGGCAATAAAATATTCAGAATACATGAGACACGGGATATAAATAGAAACTGATATGCGATTCACCATTTTTTAAAATTCTCTCTCCCCCCTCCAAAATGAAGAAGAAGAAACAAATGGTAGATCCTGAATGAACCAATGTGGTTCATGGATGATGACACATAATATAAATATACGTTGTAGTATTCTTTACAGTTGGAACTTCTCTACAGTCACGAATGGGCCTATCCTCGCCATGTGGTTCTGACTAGCTGAAGTTTGAAAATCAAAATGCATGGGTGAACAAAATGAACCATGTGGTGAGCTGTGAGACGCCCATTCGTGACTGTAGAGGAGTTCCAACTATAGAGGATCCGGGCTCCTCCAAATCATATATTCCCTTTAGGTCATATTAATAGCTTTTCGTTATCTCTTTTTAGTTTTTTGTTGTTTTGTAATTTTGATTGCAACTCAATCAATTAGGTCACCATTGTTTCTCCACGATTGGGTCCCTTTAGAGGCTCAAAAGAGAAAGTGTTGACGGGAATAACATAAGCACCTTGTTCCACTAGCATCCTTTACAAAACAAAAACTGCATGTGTAAAAGAAATTATACGAGCCTAACCTGCAAAGGGGGTTCAGACATAGTATTATTTTGAATATTGAAATTAGTTAACATTAATCAAGGTCTAGAAATTACAACCTTTCAATTAGCCTTAGCCACATGTATGGCGATTGTTACAAGCTTATCTTAAATTCAATAATATTTTTATATGTTAAATCTAATTACACAACATACTTGATGGTTGTAGGCATGTTCTTAGCTTGATGCGTTCATTATGCAGATGTATGCATGGGGCAATAAATCAAGATGCTCCAAAAGACTTCATTATTATTCACTAGGGAGCCATAAAACCCAGGATGAGGCCCCTTTGAAGTACGTGTGGACATCCATTTTCGTGGTTCCTATGGGATACGATGATTATATAAACAATTATCTCCAACCTGAAATAACATTAGTAGACATATATACAGTCCTTACAAATTTCGTGTCCTCTTATGTGGACTCAAAACAGTGTTTAATGGCGTGAAAGACTCATCTTAAGTGGACTCAAAACAATGTTTAAAGAGTCATCAACCATTTTAATCTGCATATCATTGTTTAAGGGCTCACCGACGTTTGCAATTGAAGTATGTCATTACCATTATTTGAGGGCTCTTAATGAAAATGTGCTTGTCATTGTACTAGTTTTCTGTGATCTTTGACATAATCACAATTCCCATTGTGAAAGAATGTGGAGAAACACTGGCTTTGCACTTTGTAACAAAACTATGTTGTATATCTTCAGTTGCAGTTACATACATGACTGACTAGGATAACATTTTACTAGACAGCCATGATGTGTATGTACTGTTAGTTTTTATTAAAAAATAATACGGAAATTTTTTATTAGTAGCCATTTATACTTTTACTACAAATTTTGTATCCTCTTGAGTGGTCTCAAAACAATGTTTAACAGTGTGACAGACTCATCTTAGGACTAGGAGGACTGAACAAATTAAGTTTAATGGAGAAAAATTAAGACTCATCAACAATTTTAAGTTGCATATCCTTCTCTAAGGGCTCACCAACATTTGCAATTGAAGTATGTCATTATCATTATTTGAGGTATTTTAATGAAATATGGATCTCACGTACTGGTTTTCTGTTACCTTACCGGCTGTGGTGCAACTCTCGAGCTTAAAGTACCAAGGAGGAGTTGGTAACCCCTTTGAAACACATCCCTCATTGATGATTCTCTCCACCCTCGCACTCCTCGTCTCCATTTCCATTGCCTTGATGAGACTCCGTCGCCTTCCGATCAAGACAGTGCATATCCTCGGCCACAGCCGAGTTTTCTTGGGAATATTTTCGCTAGCTTTGATGGGCTCACTCCTCCTTCCATGGATGCTCTTCTGGTCTGTCTTTGCTACGTTTGATGGTCTCAATACTGTACCACTGAGACATGTTATCATGAAGATCTGGAACCACCCACACCCGAAAACTAATAACACATAGAAGTCACCAAGGTTTATGAGTCATTATGGGCGTGTGATACTTAGGTTTCAGTTGGGGACTCCATTGCTTTTCCTATTTCTGTTGATTATCTATTGTCTAGGTTGTCTGTTTTGAGTCTGTGAGAGTGTTTGTTGTCTGATTTGAGTCGTGATTTGGTTCATTCAGGGATGACTCAATAATTTGAATAGGTTATGCACCAATTCAATCTCACTTGCTGTCTTAAGAGAACAATATACGTCTATTACCAACATAAACCCGCTGGGATATGGTGTGCCCCCTTAAAGAATGCCTAAGGTTGGTCCTGCATATAGGGGCGGACACATTAGGGCCAAAAAAATGATTTAAACTTTTTGGGGTATGATTTTCACTTTTCCGTGCTGATGTGCGTGCCCCTGATACCATAGGCATTCTATAAGGAGGCACACCAACGCTCTACGGGATACAAATATAAGTCTTTTAATGATAGTTAAATATAATATTTTATGGGCCTTAGGCTTGCAGACGCTCAGCCTCAAATTCGAGCTGTGTTTGGGCATAACTGCCTAAGAATATTTGAAGGCCAGGACCTGCCCCAAGCCCATCATATACAAAAAAGACCATACCTTGCACTTAACAAGGCCAGTCTCATTCACACCCCTAGTTCTATGGATATGGATGGAGTGAGCAGTCCTGAAATCCTTATGGCTCATCCTAAGCAAGAATTAATGATATGTGCCTCTCACAATATCAGGTTAGTTAAAGGCCACTTCTAAGAACAATCATAAAGACTCTATCCCACAAAGCATTTTAGAGTGCATTACGTAGAATCTTACCTCTCCCTCCACATCTTTGAGATTTTAACCAAGCATCAGGCCTTTTGTTAAACTAACAATTGATTGGATCGTCTTAGAGTTCTTCTGAGGTACACTATATATAAGCGGAGAAAAACCTCCCTAAATTTAACATTTCCATATTCTTTATCATCCCAAAACCTTATACTCTCTTCCTTTACCTTTTATTTTTTTATTTTTGAGGTTAATTTCTTCACCTATTTAAATCGAATGCTTTTTATATATCAAAGAGTAGGGCCGCTAGTTGGTTCAGGATGGGCCACGCCAGGGTCAATCCAAGTTTAGTCCAAAGCATAAAACCATATCCAATACTTGGATGGAGTCCACACATAACCCAAGTCACTTTAACTGAACTCGGTCCATTAAAAGTGGGCTTTGGGTTGGCTCAAAATGAAAGGCCCATTTTCTGTCAAGCATGTAGAACAATTATTATAATGTAAATATATTATATAACTATATACTTATTTATTTTTAAACTTTTATAGCATCTAATATATATATATATATATATCTTAGGCCCAGATTTAAGTCACACTGGTCAAGTTGCCCAAACTTTGCGCCAAACAATGCTTTAGGCCAGCCTGGCCCAGTTCTAGCCCTTTTTCTCACTAAGAAAATAAATCCCTTATCATACTTGCATCATAGAACACATCTAAGAACCATATATATATATATTTCATGGGGTATTAATGACTGAGAGCTCCTCACATAAGGCCTTCCTTCTTACCATCAAGTTGGTGTAAGATGGGATACATGCCATCACAAGGTAGGGTAAAATGTCAAGTGGATTCAAAAATTGCAAAAGCACCCGTTCAGATGAATCATCATCCATTAGTCTTTTAAACTAAAATGTTGCATCTCTGTATTAATATAGAAGTATTTACAGAACTTTAATAGCAGAAATGAGGGCCGCTTCGGCATAAAGATTTTGAGATTAATACCGTTAGTGCTGAGGTCGTTTGACAAGAGAAATGGCACTATCATTTCTCCCTTTCACAATGCTACCGTAACAATCTTGAACCTCTCTCAAGGGAAATTTTGGTCAACGATGAACATAATAGTTATTGGGTTTTCAATGAACGCTTAACATAAACCTGTTTAGGCATTTGAAAGTTTGTGAATCGTGACTTACAATCTACATCCGTTTGTACAGAGGAAAAAAGGGCCCTTCTAATCGTATACAATTTATCAAATGCACTTGAATATTGACATTTCAATTGAACAAAAAATTATCAAATGACCTATAATATGTTGCAGGCATATAAATCACTAGCAATGACTTACATTGGGGTAGTTTAGATATTTGCACTTAGCAATAACTTACATTGGGTAGTTTAGATATTTGAACTTAATTTGAAGATACTAGTTTATGAATCACGGAATGTAATTGTCCATTGAATTGCCTGCGACAGCCAATTAAGTAGTAGTGATGACTATACTATTAAATTACTCATGTACATTGACCATCTAAGAGATGTTAAATTGATTGAATAGTCCTTGTAATGACAAGTGTTGACACAATTTTCGTGCATAAAGTCAGAACATGTATATAACAAATTCAATAAATGAATAATTTAGTATTTGTAAATGAGATAAAATTTCTTTGATTTTACACCGTTTTACAAATGAGCAAAACCTCTTCATTTTCATCGATGGAATCGTTGGATTGAAGCGTTGGTGTGATTGGTTATAGGTAAATTGGCTTCTAGATCTTTTTGGGGCTTTGCACTTAATCTGGAAAGGAGAGAACCACAACGAATCTTGTTCCCAGGGATAGATTTGTGGCATATTTCTAAGATGTAAGATAACTTCTTCTGTCTGATAGTGAATTGTTGTTAGCAAAGAGACTAAAAAATATGCCTGAAGTCTTCGAGTGTATGGAGAGCCTTAGAGATGCTTTGGAGCTTGTCCTCTCTTTACAACACTCTTCTTTGAAGTCTTTTAAAAAAGATTCCACATTTTTATACATGGGGTGTATTTATGAACTTGAAGATGGAATCTTGTCACCTCTGATTAGGCATTGATCGGATGCCCTTACCCTTTTAGTTTAAATGAGTGGTTGCACCTAGGACTATCAACTATTTGATATCTAGTTCGTATTCAGTCTGTTTAAAGCGAATGTGAATGCATCTATATCTAATTCATTTAAATATTCAATTTGTTTAGTATATATTCATTTACAAATAAACTAAATAGTTAAAATCTTTGGTGTGGATTTAAATGAAAAAAAGAGGGAGAAAGGGAAGGTTTTTGGGATGATAGGTTTCATTAATCCAAGAGAATCTGATACATCTATTTCGTAGGATAGGTGTAGATTACAACTTTGAGTGCACCAAAGTTTCACCCTTGATCAACTAAGCTCTTGAATCCATGACACTAGTATGGATATGACCTCCTATAGGATTGGTGGTCATATTCTTTAAATGTGATAATTGAATTTGTATCACCATTAGAGGGAATGTTTATAAGCTTTACTTTGGGCATTATGGTGAGAGAATAGGGAAGAGGGATTACAATCATGATCAAGGTAAGCCATTAGTTGAGCATTATGGTTGATATCTTTGCACTGATATCTGGTAGAACATTAAAGGTATCCATCTTTTGAGGGATCAAACCTTGGTATAGCCTTTTTGTTGTCCTTGACAAATGCATCAATAAGGCCAGTAACTACAAACTTAATTAACTATTTCTTCTTCCAAGGTAAGTTATTAATGTTAGAATTGAAACCCTCTTGATGCGAGTTCCTTGGGATGCAATAATAAATGTGGAATCACAAGAAAACAATCTAGAAACCATAACACAAGGATTTGTGTTGAAAACCCCAAAACCAGGGTAAAACCATGCAACCACATAAATTTTTTTTCTTCACTATAATAGAAATTTACAAGCTTTCTTGTTCACCCTCTCTCTCACTCTATCCCCGTCCAAAACCCTGAGATGAAACCCTTTCTCTAACCTCTTCTCTCACAACTTGAAGAAGAAACATTTCTCTCACATTGATGCAACCCCTTAAAAGTGAAAACTCTAGAGAAGCCCTTTTATCTTAGTTATAAACCTTTTACACTAACCATAGACCATAGAGACTTTATATACATCATAGAGGTCGACCATGAAAGGAATTCCTCTCTTTTATGGACCTTCTAAATCAATCCCAGCATTTTCTTGTTGCCAAACTAATCAACACAAAACAGTATTCCCGATCTGCAAAAAACATGCATGCGGATCGGTCCACTTTGTTTCTAGTGTCTTTTTTTCCTACAAATCCCAAACACTACCGTACTGATCCACTTGTTTTGGTACGTTCGGTCCGGTCTACCAATTTCTTTTGGGATTCTTCTGTATCAATATCCACAACCCAACAATTAGTTGGTTCAAAAAAGAGATGGACCACCCAAACCCAATAAAATTGGGTTAGGTCTATCAGGTTGGCTAATGATTAAAAAAAAAATGTACTGAATAATCTGAAAAAATGCTAATTTTCCTTTTCAAAAACTCCATCTTGATGCTCTTGAGACTCTTGAAGTTGAACTATATGAAATAAACAAGCGTTTGAGTTACAAAAGCAACTAGATTGTTTTAAAGTTGTAATACAAATAAGTAAGAGCTAACGCGATTGATCTATGTAAGTATCATGTATTTGTCTATGTATCCGAATGTATAATAGACTACTGTAGTCCAAACATTTTGTTGAATGATGATGATTGGTGCTTCTAAAGGTTTCTTTAAAAGCGACCTATCACTTTTAGAAATTATGTTAACAATTCTAGTGCACTCAAAGCTATGGTCCACACCCACCTTGCCAGTCTCTTTAATTGTCTGTGAAATAGATTTATCAGATTCTCTTGGATTAATGAAATTTGTCATCCCAAAAACCTTCCCCTTCTCCCTCTTCTTTTAATCTAAGTCTTTTTTCCTATTCATTTCCCCATGCTCTCACAACACTCGATTGGGTCATATAGAGAATCTACGTAGAAAAAATGCAAGTTTTTTTAATGAGCTGGATGAAAGAACTATGTGAATCTTAGAAGAAGTAATTAAATGAAACAATAGAAGAGTTTGAATTAAAAGAACCTATTTGATATTTACACAACACAATCAAAATTCCCATTAACATCACTAATCACAATAGTTATATGATAGATCCATTTATCTTCGTAAGCAAGAAATTATGATATGCTATTTCTAGTATACATCATGTCTTCAAATTGTATATTTTAAACAAATACAACCTTTAACTACATTCCCCATGCAAATTTGAATGAGTTCATTCGCTAGTAAAAATGTTGTAAGGGCTATGTGGGTCCATTAGGTCACCTAGGTGGATGCTATCACAACCCCAAACTTTATACCTTTTGGGGTTATAGAATTTGGATTTGGACATTAAGTGTATATCATGTCCTGAGTATATCTGTACCTATAACCTGCTGAAATATATATATTATTTTTTTCTCATTCATTCATTCACATATTACAATATATCTATCCATTCATTCACATATTATTATATATCCATCCATTCATTCACATAGTAGCAGGAGTCTTTTTCTCATTCACCATTTAACCATTCCAATCCCATAGGTCTGACTTAAATATATATATCTTTATTGAATCAAACTTGCAAACCATAACTGAAATAAAAATCTAATTACAACTCTTTCCAAATTGAAATAAACTAACATAATTAAGCTAAAACTAAAGTCTATCCACAAAATCAAATAACTAAGTCAACTACTTCAAAATATGCTTTCCACCATCTATGAGTTCCAACGTATCATGCTCTTCATCTAAAAAAAAGATGTTAACTCAATTAGTGTGACTGGACTAGAAAATAACATAACCACACCATGAACCGAACAATGGGTTAAACAGAGGACATAAATCTTTCATAAAAAAATTAAAAACAATAATAGTTCAAAAGCCAAGGTATAAGTATCAAACTAATTATATAGTTGAGAATAAAAATATGAGTATCAAAACTAGCATTCTAATAAGCAAATCAAAGTTGAAACATAGTAGTTCAAAAATCAAATTTTTACATGTACATATGCATACTTTTTTTTTATTTTTATCTTTGTCGTGTTCTAAAATTAAAAACCATATTTTTTTATCTTTTATTTTTATTTTAACTTTTTCATAAATTCCTTCTTTCATTACAAAGTTTTCCATTATCGAGGAAGACTTGTACACTAATTCATAACCACCCGATGTTTGGTTCAGAGATCATCATATTGATTGTCTAGTGATGGAGACAGATGAACCATTATTTAACCACCCAAAACAAGGTTAGAGGAACCATTTAACCTAATAGAGCAATGACACACATATATAGAGATCCAGTTTAGACTTGGATTTGGTCCTATCAAACATCCCTTTGATGGAAAGGGGTTTTCAATTTAAATCTTTCATTTTTAACATTTATGACTTTCATAACTTTTAGAACAAAACAAAGAATATAAGTGTATCATTCTAGATCATACTCATATTAAATATAACTTGCAGAATTTCAGAATGTTTATTTCATTATTTTCATTCCTTATTGATTTCTCATGGTTTAATTCATAAACCTTTTCATTATCTGTTATATAACAGATTTAAGAACGTGTAAAACATCATACATATAATAATATTACAGAATTTGAAGCAAAAAGTCAAAAAATCAGAAATTTAACCTAATCTAGGCAATTTTAAGAGTATTCAAAACTGACTTATCATCTTCTAAAGCATTAAACTACTGTTATAACATGTTAATTACAAAGGTTTAATACTTCACAACTTTTACTTATAACTTATACATATTTTACGATCATACATTTGAAAACAAGTATTTTTCTAAATTTTTCTTTGAAAGAAAAACTAGTGAAAAATTTCATGAAATCTTATTGCAAATCATCAAACTTGAAAATAAAATAAAAATTTATAAACCTAGGATGAAAAACATGTCATAATGTAATCATGACTTTCCTTGAACTAGTTTAAAGCAGTTTTTAAAACTCTCGAATTGTATAGAAAAAAAAAATATAAGAATGACTGCATAGTTTTGAGCTATGCACATACAGAGGGATTAATATCTTTGTGTGTCCATCTTAGCTTAGGTTAATTCGAAAGAACTCAAAAATACTTGTTCTTCAACTTGGCAAAAATCCCAATTTTTTTTCCAAATCCTTTAACCTCTCATTTTTTATCTTTCTTGAGTGTTCATGGGTTCTTACTTGTGTAAAATTAGGATTTAGGGTTGAGTTTAGATCATTCTTATAAAGATAGGAGGTGTCGAAATCAAATTTAGAAGCTTCATCATCCAAAGCTTAAAAAAAAATGCTGTTTTTGAATTTAATCACAATTTTCAGTGTTTTGAGTTATTTATGATTTTACCATTAGATTAAAATGGCTCTAACTTTCTCTATAGGACTTTGTTTTTTGAGCCATTTGTTGCGTTGAACTCTAGACTTCAAGACTTTTCTTTTGACATATTTTCATAAATAAACTCTTAGGTTTATTATTTTTCACCTAATTTCAAAGTTCTTCCATATTTTTAAGTTTATAATTTAGTCATAAAGACATAAAATAATTAAAATGTATAAGAAAAATCTAGGGTATTACAAATGATATATACCCTTCTTATCCAAGTGGAAGATTAGGCATCTAATCATGATGGAAGCCAGGTTTTTTTAGTTTGGTTGAAACTCCTCCCAACTCTTTTATCATTTTTACAAGGATGAACTTAACCCATTTGTTGGTCCTAGTTGACCTAGTTGAGCCATATATACCCACCCATTAAATGAATACTCTTAACTTTCAAGTACTAAAGGACCCATTGAGCCGACCCAGGTCTGACCCAAACTATTATTGGGTTGACCTCATTTGTTAGGCCAACCCAATGACCCTATAATCAAGTGCAATCCATCCAATGGATGGGCTTATCCACAGCCCATATTGAACTAAGAGCCAAACCTGTGTTCACTTTGGGTGGACCATGTGGAGCTTTCAAGCGCAAATAGACCTAATCCATAACATGTATTATTTTAGGGATGTTGGGCTAGACTTATGGCCCACTTAATTCATTTGAATTGTTTGGATTAGTTTTAAAATGTATAAACAAAATTGTCTTCTTTGGTTGGGTTGAACTGATTAGACATCTTTTTGGTTGGACCATATACTTGTAGAA
>JAOXJP010228546.1:0-11106 GCA_025762735.1 Platanus orientalis | reverse complement strand
ATCTCATGAGATCAAATAATTACCCATATAAATAAACAAATTCATGTGATGATAGAATATTAATTATTATTAATTAATTAATTAATTAATCATGCTTATATTTTATGTGAATGGCTTTGTTAGGACACATATTTCTAATAGTTACGTCTACACATAAACTTACAACTATATCACTTTCCATAGTTAATAATTGTTAAATTATACATTTACATAAGAAAAATTAAATCCTCATTTAGGAATCTATTTCATTGTTACTCATTTACAAGAAGTTACACATTGTCTTAATATAAGTTATGAAGTTACACATTGTCTTAATATAAGTTACTCTTTTTGCTTTGGTATGGTTACATTAGTGTGAACAGTTGTGCTCATTATCCAAAGTATTTTTTTTTCTGAAATAACATAGAATCAACAGAAAGGTTAAGATTTCAACACATCAAAACGTCTTCATTATTGTTTCGTAAGTCTGGAAAACCCCCTAAAAGTTACACATTTTGGAACAAGAAGTTAGACACTAAGTTTACATAAGTTACTCTCTATGGTGTCGTAGGGTTACGTTACAACTATTTCATTGTCCATAATCAATGGTTGTTAAATTATACATGCACACAAGAAAAATTCAAATCTTCATTTAGGAATCTATTTCATTGTTACTCATTTACAAGAAATTACACATTGTCTTAATATAAGTTACACAATATGCTCTGGTAAGGTTACATCATTGTGAGCAATTGTGCTCATTATCCAAAGTATTTTTTGATCGAAATAACATAGAATCAACACAAAGGTTAAGATTTCAACACATCATAAGGTCTTGAATGTTGTTTCATAAGTATGGAAAACCCCCTAAAAGTTACACATTTTGGAACAGGAAGTTAGACACTAAGTTTACATGAGTTACTCTTAATGCTGTTGTGGTTGGTTACATGCAGACACTTGAAATGGTTTTCAGAAAATTTTGTGTATGGTACTGATTATGACAAGATATGTCCATGCTTTGGGACTGTGATATGAATATGCTTTTAGCTTCTTGCTTACAATAGCCTAATTGGATTATTGGTTATAGCTGAATGTACTACATTACTGAATTAATTGAGCTTACTTCCTTCAGCTTTGGCACTGATATATGTACTAAAACTTTCACTTACATTTATAATACAACCCTACATCAGTTGAAACATCCCATTCGCTGATGTTAGCAGACATAGGAAAAGTGAAATGGAGGACAGCCCTCAAGAAGATGGTGGTGAGTGCTCACCTATCCTTGCAAGATATCTATTACTTACTTTGACATTTAACAAATTATATTTGTTTAATATACTTATGATGTTTTACCAAGTCTATGCCCTTATTGCTGTAGCTGCAAGGACTCCTACAACCAGTCATGCAACACGCGAATCTGTTCAACCCCTTTTACGAAGAAGGGTAAGGCAGTTGAAGAGCATAATTTTGGAATCAAATGTTGCTATTAATGGAAGAATTGACAGCGTTAAGGCCAAAATAATGGATAGGACTAATGATTTAACATCCAGTCAGCATGACTGAAGGATGAGCTTCAAGCTGTGAAGCTTGATGTGAGCACCCAGTTTGTCGAGGTAAAGGCTATGCTGAAAGACATACTAGATCATCTGGGTGAAGAGGACAACGAATGTCCCAATTTGCCATCTAGAGTCCAATCCTTTGAGGCTGCATCTGTGAGTATTGATGGAAAATCGGTCATTGTGGGTATTCCAAATCCACAACATAAGGAAAAGAAAAAAACAAAAAAAAACCAAAAAATACTCATCAGACGAGTGATGTGTATATGAAAAAACTTGTAAGAGGTAAGTCCAAAGGTGGAGAACCAGGTGTGGAAGATAAAGCACAATTGAAAAATATATTTAGGCAAGCAACCGCTGGTAGGCGGAACATGACATCGTATGTTTCTTCCCCAAAAAGATATTAACCATAATTAGTACATCTTTCATTATGGAGTCTCACAATCCCTTTTATTTTTTTTCGTAGGATGGTTGCAACAAGCATCGGTAGGTGGGTCTGTACATTCTTAGATCTAAGGAGCATAAGGGTTCGGATGAAAGTGCTATCACCGGTATGTGAACTTAACACATAGTGAGATATAAAAATGTAATAAAATCTGGTGGGTTACCCTTTAGGAGGACAACACATTAACATTTAAACAATATGATAAAATAAACAAAAACACATAAGTAACGAAACATAAACTAATAACCCTGAGGCAATAGTAATAAGACTGAATATATGCCAAGGTGACCATTTCATCAAATATTCGTTTAAACAAAAGTGACGAGTCTATGGAAAAAATTGCTGGTGTTTTTTTTTTTTTGGCTTCATTTTCCAAACCTTATATAGTAATTAATTCTAAACCTCTTTTATGTGTGTAATTGTTTGGCGTGAATTTAGGTCATCGACTGCTATGGAAAATTGTTGATGCATAATGAAAAGAACAACACTGGGAATTTATCGAAGTACTACATTCCTTTGTTCGTGATGGTAATGGATCGTCTAGTATCAATTATGAGTTTGTATAAGGTCTTAAACTACTATTGCACAAATTAACAAAGTTCACGTGCTTAAATTATGCAAGCGCCATATTCTTGCAAGGGTCATGTCCCTGATATCAATTTGGGCGTATCTTTGATGCATGTTATGCACCTTGAAATTGATATTAAGACTTGCCCAAAAGTAAAGAATTCTCATACTTTATGTATTTATGTAGTAGATAAGTGTGAACCAACTAATATATCTAATTTTGTAGATGTACACACCTTTTTCGGATAATGTCCACTGGTGGCTCCTTGTGCTAAATTTTGATTTTGAAAAGGTGTTCTTATTAGATTCTATGCCAATATTTGGGGATGGAGGCGGGTCTCGTGTAGAAACTACCAAAACAATGGTATGTTTCCTTGTAGTTGGCCGGCAAAAAAGTTGGAAACTCATATGAATATGCTCTCATAGTGACATTCGTATCCTTAAAATCATGACTTGGACATTGTGCAGATAGCGGGTCTAGAGGCCATAATTTCCTTTGCATTTGGTCATACGGTTGGAATCTTAGCATGGGAAATTGTCCAAGTGGATGGACCGGTGGTTGAATTTTCTATTGTGACAATAATATGTGGTAAAATTCAGAATCTTGCCTCATGATACTTTTTAAAAATGTTGCTGAAGGTTTGATTGCGGGGCATTCGTTTTGAAAAATATGTCTGCAAGGGATGAACAATACACCGAATTATTTACCCAGGCAAGTTATCTGTTTTATACCTACTGTTTTCAGTGTGCCTACGTAAAAGTCTTCACTTTATGTGTACCATTATTCCATTTGAAACATAACAGACAAACATAAATGAGATACGCAGAGTGGTCGTGTGTGACCTACTACTAATGAATTTTAATTCATCTCGGAAGGCACTACCATTCATACAACAATACTTGTGAGTGCCAAGTTTTGCCCTTCTTTTAATTTCAATAACTAATACCATGTGGTCTGCTACTCAATGAATGCCTTTTGATTGACTTCCAATAAGTTGCATAACAGCAGTGCTATGGTTGCAGGTTTGACCATTGCAATAATTGACCCAAGAGACTTCTTATGTGTATACATGCTGGCGGTAAATGATTTCAACAACCGTACATTTTGCATAGTGGATTACCAACTAGCAAGTTCCATAGAAAGAGGCAGGGTGCGGGATTAGAAAGTGTACATATTTACCAACAAACGTCTGCACCCTGGTGCCGTTATCATGGTGCTCATCAAATTCATTCTCACCTTATTTTTTCCCATCATATACCCCTTGGCAGAGTTTAAGTTGTCCACCAAATCCAGTGAAAGGAGTTGTTATAATGTAACTCACCCAAAGTTTGATACTGTATATGTTATCATCATCTAATGTGCACTTGCAGACGTACAGAATGAGATATCAAATTTGTTATTGTTTGCGAAGCATTATTTATTTGATATTTTAGTTCTATTGAGAAGCTATTATATTTTGAGAAATATGGTATTATGTATGAATTGTGTAACTCATTCTACAGATAATATGTAGTTTTTATTCATCAGAGTGGTAGGGTTGGTGTGATGGTATCTTTGCACAATGTTCAATTTGATTCAATTAAACCCCACTTATCGGGGATTATAAGAAAATATACCATTACAATCGTTATATTGAGCTTCATAACTTTCACGTCTTCAGTGTGACACCAGGTGTCGACTATAGCTCTTCATTTCGGAGTATGTAACTTACCATTTAGGACATGTATAACTTTATTCTTCCGATATAGTAACTTACTTGATAACGGACCTTAGGAGTCGCACACCCTGTGTTAAAAAATATGAATGGCTAATTTGATGAGGAAGTGAAGAAAACACATTACTTTTACGAAGTATGGTTTATTGGACCACTGAAAAAAAGTTACTAAATTTTAACAGTATAAGTTACACATGTGATGATGTTGTGTTACATATTTTGACATATAGAAATCACCTAATAACTACTTGGCGGGCCTCGTAATATTGAACTTACCATTTCATAAATATGTAACTTTACCCGTCTAATATAATACCTTATTTGGTAAGGGCCCACAAAGTCAAACACACCGTATTCACCACGATAACTTGATGAGGAAATGAAGAAAACATATTACTTACTTTTACGAAGTTCGGTTTAATGGACCACTGAACAAAAGTAACTAAATTTTAACAAAATATGTTACAAATTTAAGTAATGTTAAGTTACAGATTTCGACGTGTGGAAATTTCATAGTAGCTTGGGAAGTTTTGGAATATGTAACTTACCTTTTAAGATATATGTAACTTTCATCTTTCGATATAGTAACTTATTAGAGGGCCCCAAGGAGTCAAACACACATCGTGTTCACAAAAGTGAATTGATGATTGGATGAAAAAATAAAGAATACATATTACTTACTTTTACAGAGTTTGGTTTAAAGGACCAGTGAACAAAAGTTACAATAGTTAAACAGTTGAAATTCCATAATAACTTGGGCGGTTTCAGAATATGTAACTTATATTTTAGGATATATATAACATTTGTCTTCCAGCATAGTAACTTATTAGATGAGGGCCTCAAGGAGTCGAACACACATCGTGTTCACAAAAGTGAATTGATGATTGGATAAGGAAGTGAATAATACATATTACTTACTTTTATGAAGTTCGGTTTAAAGGACCACTGAACAAAAGTTACAATAGTTAAATGGTTGAAATTCCATAGTAACTTGCGTGATTTTGGAATATATAACTTACATTTTAGGATATATGTAACATTCGTCTTCCAGTATAGTAACTTATTAGATGAGGGCCCCAGGGAGTCGAACATAAATTGTGTTCACAAAAGTGAATTGATGATTGGATGAGGAAGTGAATAATACAGATTACTTACTTTTATGGAGTTCAATTTAAAGGACCACTGAACAAAAGTTATAATAGTTACACAGTTGAAATTGCACATGCGATGATGTTGCTTTACACATTTCAACATCTAGATATCACCTAGTAAGTACTTGGGAAGTTTTGGAATATGTAACTTACCATTTCAGAAATATGTAACTTTAGTCTTAAGATGTAGTATCTCATTTGATAATGGCCCCAGGAAGTCGAACACACTATGTTCATAAAAAAAGAATGGTTGATTTGGTGAGGAAATGAAGAAAACAGAATACTTGTTTTTTGTTCAGTTTAATGGACCACTGAACAAAGGTTACTAAAATTTAACAGTGTAAGTTACACATTTGATAATGCTGAGTTACACATTTCTACATGTGGAAATTCCATAAACTTGCTTGGTTTCAGAATATGTAACTTACATTTTAAAATATATGTAACTCTATTCTTCCGATATAGTACCTTATTTGATATGGCCACAGGGGGTCGAACATACTGGATTCACAAAAAATGAATGGATAACTTGATGAGGAAGTGAATAAAACAGATGACTAACTTTTTTGAAGTTCAGTTTAATGGACCACTTAGCAAAACTTACAAAAGTTAAACACTATAAGTTACACATGTCTTGTTGTTGTGTTACACATTTTGACGTGTAGAAATCCCCTAGTAACTACTTCAGTGGATATTTTCATCTTAAATGCTAGGTCCCGCTATGTAAAGGGTTAAACTACAAGTTACGGTTTTCTCAAATTGTAAGCATTCTCTAAGTTAGGCTTCGCCGTTGTCGACAATGTTACTATATCGGAAGGCTAAAAGTATCCATTTTCTCCATGGTAAGTTACATATTCCGAAATAAACACATACGAAATGTCACCCCGAGATCGTTCTGAATGATTTGTTCATTTTTAACAAGATTCATTGATTAAACTACATGAACATCAACGTTGTGATTTACCTTCCAAAATTTCATAACCTCCTCCATGAGTTGTTATAGTTACGGAGAATGTGGTTCACTGTGCACATTTTAATACAATATGGTACAGTGTGGCTAAGTGTACCATAGATAGTGTATTGGTTGGATTAAATAAAAACACACCGTGTGGTTAAGCTTACAATAGATCATGACCTCCACAATATGGTGAAAATGTTGTTTATTTTTAAAGTTCTCATACAATATGCTACACATTATTTTATTATGAGTTACATGATATATTATTACAGGGTTAAATCATTATGGAGAATTGTAGTAACTTCTATAAAAAAAATTTACCATGAAATCATTAAAAATCCGCCAACCAATCATGTTTTCAGTAAAACAAAAGCTCTCGAATGTCTTTAGGAAAATATGGGAAACCAGGTGAAACCTTTACACATTTTCGTACCATACGGTTATAATTAGTTTAACATAAGTTTCTCAATATTTTCTAACAATGTTACATTGTTATGAATAAGAGTTTAACTTCTTTACCATGAGTTGTTTACCAAATGAGAACAACAAATTTCTAAGTACTCTGACCAAATTGAGAGGTATAGTTTAGTCTGATGAATACATTATGTAGGTTAGGAGTAAATTGAATCAAGTATATAAAACATACAAATAAGGAGTTACAAATACATGGCAATTACATATACACCAACATTCTCAGTTCGTTGATGAGAAAAGAGTTGTGGTTTTTGTCACGATTGTCCTAAAATTATTACAAGCTGGATGGAGATCAGAAAGACACATAGGAGACACTTGCCTATACAATATGATATCGTGCTCAAGCCCAACTGTTCGGCTGTTGATGGCTTCTAAAATTTTACCCTGAACACTCACTCTGTCAGTGAGTCTGTTCACAATCTCCATTAATGTGTTAACTACTTCTGTCACCCGCATAAGGTCTCGATCAGCCTCTTCACACCACTTTACAAAACCATGTGATTTCTTCAGATGTTGAATGTACCAAGACAGCACATACATCATTAATAAAAAAGAGTTACATAAATCTTAAACTATTGTACAGTGTAGGTATTTGGGGACACTCACATGGTCTCCTGGGCAGTAGTAGAACAGCCTCCCTGGATTTTTTGGTGTACCTGACATCTTCACAACACATTCCCCACAACCAGTTGGGCATAGCACAATTGGCAACAGTAGGGTCGAGGTTGTACTTTCGAATGACTCTGATGACATTGTGTTGCACACCATATCAACTTAAGTACACTAACAGATCAAGCAAAGCTCTACAAACTTGTGGGTCATTGAATCAAGTACAGTGATTTCTCAAATATTGCATCTAAGCAAATCATTGGAATATTTACAATTATGAACGCATTATATCCATTGAACTTTCAACTTTGAGTTACTATACACATCTACTAAAATGGCAACGAACAAAATGTGTAAGTTATCACAAAAACCCAAGACATAAAAAAGGGACAGAGATTAAAAAAATAAAACTATTGGCAACGAGTTGAGGTTTCAAAAATGTGTAAGTTATAGAGTTGCCTAATAACTTCGTTAATCCTAAATGCTAGTCAGGTGAGGTTATGATTATGAATGTTTCATCATCTTAGAAAAAAAAAAAACAGGAGATGATGCATTTCATTTATTGATAACATTTGGCTTATATAAAGTTTCATCTTTCACTCCCCTTACACCAACCTTTCCATTTTAACCAATGGATGCATGACTATACTTATATTTGAACCCTACACTTTTCGCATCTAACATTGGTACATAAACATGCTTATGCCTAATTACCAGCACATACAATCCCCCAGGAAGAAAGGGAATTACAGATTTACCATTATAAATGTTCTAAGTTACTACTCCTAATACTTCTATGTAGGTTTTAGTGTGAATAAAAGGGTTCTTTATGTGGACAATAGCCCACATGATTGTGCATGGTGAATTTATCATAGGAGGAGAAATACAAGCCAGCCTTATGGATTGAGTACAGGTTTTGAATGCATATAGTTAAGGGTTTTCTCCATAGCAAGTATCTATTCATCTTCATCTATTCTTCTTCTTGTTCTCTTCTTCTCTTGTTAACCCTACAAATTTCATCTTTCGTTAAACATCAACAATCATTCTTAAAACTTTCCAGTAGAATCTGTCTCTTCACCATCATTTTCTTTAATTTTCCTTCTTTCATATTTTCCTTCAATCTCAAAAATAAAAAAACCAACTCCCTACTGTTTGCAGCCATATTCTTTATCATCCATCACCCTAAGAGTTAACCCCTCCTAAAACCCTTTCATACCTTGTTTCCTTAGCTATAACCAGAACCTATTTTTACCCTGTTACCTCATCCTGACTATAAGTTGAACCTGCCTAAGGCCCATATAAATCCTTCATTACTCTGTACTTCTCTACTATATCCACAACCTTTTACAGACTTTCTAGCAGGCCCTTTGCCCCTAGAATAGTTAACAAAAATAGGTTACTACTAGAACAGTATAAGTTACAAATAAAGGGAAGAACAAGGCAGATGGGATTCTTGTAACTTTCAAACCTGTGTAAGAGCCAAGAAGTTGAGGTTATGTACCTCCCTGTTGGAGATTTCGAGTTTGAGGGGAATAGCGATGAAGATTATAAGAACAGGTTACATTGCTCTACTTTGAATCCTGGCTTAATCTAAGTTGAAGGTGGATGAGATCTAGATACCGCCATAATAATATTCCACACATGAATATGTAATACCTTATGCTCGGGATTGGGTTATTAGTGCTTCCCATACCTAACGCTAACCAATGCACGCTTTCAAGGGGGCAGACACATCAGTGTTGAAAGTGATTTTCACTTTTTTGGAGCTTTCATATTCACTTCTCGGCACTGATGTGCCTGCCACCTAAGAGGGAGCATGATTAGCATTAGTTAAGGTGAGATTTTTTTATCCTCCTTGCTTACGTTCGGTTTACAAATAATTTCTAGGTAGAACGTGCCAAAGAGTAAACCAAGGGGCGACACATTATTAGTCGTCATCTAGAATGATGTAATCCTACGGGTAACTTCAAACAACATAAAGTGTAACTTATGTGAAATTTTATAAATCTAAGCACATCTTCCATACTTTGTAACACAACGTTGAGGGGTTGGGGCGGCGAGGCTTTTCTACACTCAGCATATAGGAATGCCTAAGTCAACGGGTGGCCACATCAGTGTCAGAAGTGTTCTACACACTCTCCCTAAAAGTGAAAATCACTTTCGGTGCTGATGTACCCACTCACTTGACTATCGGTGGACGCGGGTAAAGGTTAGGGGTCGGCATGTAAAATCCTCACCGGGGGGAGGATCAGGGTACTTTGTAATCGAAGCAATTTTATTTACTTCAAGCAAAATATCTTAGAGCAGGGGGGCACAATTTTTTCCCAATTAAGTAATAGTAATCATGGTGAGTAACCTATAGCACAATAATGTGTAACTTCGTGTACAAAGATTTGAAGCGAAGACGGATTTTTACATAATTGTAATACAATCAGGACGTATTGAAGGATTTCAAAGCTAAACCTCCTCGTTGTTTTTCAGTTATTCAACATAGAGGACAAAATGAACATGGTGAATACAATTGCCAAGAATGATCTAGCAAGCCAAAACACCAGCATGTGTAACTTACATGAAAAAAATGTGTAACTTATTGAATGAAATGTGTAACGTAACCACAACTACTGTACTTGTAACACAATGTTGAGGGCCTTGCGATCTCGTGGAATGTCATATATTTGATTGGATTTCATTTACGTGATGTAAGTACAATTGCTCACAATGATGTAACCCAAAAGTTAGTACATGAGAAGTAACTTATATCACAATAATGTGTACCTACTTACACGAAGGTTTGTAACAAGAACGGATATTTTGTATACTTACAAAACAACAATACAGACATTGTAAAGGTTTTTGGAAATCATACCCATCTTCATTGATTTTCACTTATTCTACATAGTGGAGATTTCAAAAGTGAATACAATCGGTAATAATGATTTAACCTTACAATTGCATCATGTGTAACATACCTAAAATAGTGTGTATCTTATTGAATGAAAATGTGTAAAATAAACCATAGCTTCCTAACTTATTGACAACAATGATTTAACACTACAATTGCATCCTTCGACTCTTGAAATCTCATATATTTGATGGGATTTCATGAAGCTGAAGCTAAACTCCATTTCCATGCTTAGTACACTAACACTAACATTACTCCTTTAAAGACACTAGGCTATTGTGCATCAAAAGGTAATGAGAGGGAAGAATTATTTGATCAACACTCATTACTCCTTTAGAGAGAAAACTCCATTCCCATGCTTAGTACACTGTATTGGCAATGTTAAATATGATAGGGTCCCTTATAGAGGAATTTCAAAAGAAACCGCCAAGTGAAAAACCAAGATAGGCCATGGGGAGAGAATCCACGGATGAACCCAAGTATCCCACCAATATATCAGCATTCTCCACCTTGTCAAGAAACAATTTTTAAAATAAAGAAGGGCTGAGGATGAGAACCAAAAGGTGTGTGGGAGGAACCCTAACCAGAGACAAAACCCTTAACATATTCAGCTCGTTTCAGTGGTTTATGTGGTTTTCCTCGTAATCGCATCGCGATTACGGGTCATGGGACTGGTATCCCTTTTATTTCGTCATCCTTGGACAAGCTTGGGTCTTCGTTCATTGTTACCCGGACGAGACAATTTTG
>JAOXJP010228545.1:0-11107 GCA_025762735.1 Platanus orientalis | reverse complement strand
TTCTTTTCTTTTCTATTTCTCTTCTATTGTAATCTTTGTTTTTATTGCACAAGTCAATCCCTGTGGATTCGACCTTGCTCAGTACTACAACACTTGTATACTTGCAAGTAAAGCTACCATGGATTTTTGGTTTATTAAGTTGGATCATTAGTCTGGGCGTAACAAGGTTTGAATCTTTAAATCTTGGACCTTGGGTTCTTTAGGGACTTCTTGCTCTTAGATGATGTTCTTTTTAATAGACATAAGATCCACCTAGACTTCTATCATGACTCAAAATATACAATGTTCTCATGTCATGACCTAGTTCTATACCAGTCTATGTATTTTTCAATTCTATGGAATTGATAATTTACAGTCACAATCTCCCCCTTTGGCAATTCCATGACAAAACATATAAAATACAAGGATGGAGTAGAATAGGTATATGCAATGCAAGTTACAGAATCCATGGACTACAATACACATACTTGCAAAAGTTTTTGTCTTTGAACTCCCTCTTGATGTATGCTTGGAATTGAGTTGCTTGGGAATTTTCCTAGTGTGATTGGCCTTTCTTTACCTGAAATCCATTTGACAAAAAATACCTTTCTCATACCATATGAAATAGTCAAATGAAAGTGAAAACACACACACATGCAACACACAAGCAATCATATGCAATGCAAGAGATTGTTCTTCATTTAGGCTTTTTATTTATTAATGGATTAGACATTTCAAATTGTGTCATTGTGCATGTTTAGTAGTGTGCCATCTTTCTTTGTCATATTTGCATTTAAATTATGTTTATTTTAATGACACCATTAGGTTGACTCAAGTTGATTCTCCCCCTATGTCCATGCCTAATGGATTTGCATTGCACACAATTGACTTTCCCCCTATATCCATGCTCTAAGAATATTAAAATCTTGGGAAACTTCTCCCCCTTTTTGTCAGGAATTAACAAAGCTAAATAAGATAAGATAGCGAATATGAAAGCTTGTCATGAGAGAAAGAGAGAGAGAGAGAGAGAGGGAGACAAAGTGATAAAAAGAAACTGGCTATTCATTAATTAAGTTGAAAAGATTACAAATGTTAGAAGCCAAACAAAAATACAAAATGATGAAGTATAATATCACTGAGCTCATTTTCCTGTTTCACTCATCATCCTCACTATCAGCCCTTAGATCTAAAGGAACACTGGGATGGTGTGTGGAAGTTGTGGGGCAACAAATCTCTCAAGGTGCTCAACTTGAGTCTCGATGTTGTTGAGCCTGTCAGCAATCTTTAATTGATTGCGGATGACTCTGGGCATTAATAAGATGTTGGAGCATTTCATGCATATAATGTAGGATAATGCTAGGTTTCGGAGAGGATGGAGGAGTAGTAGGCTAGGAAGGAAGAGGAGGTGCCTCTACTGAAGAAGGAGGAGGATCATCTGATGGTCCTGACCCGTTAGTGGGCTTGGCTGCTTCTCCTGAGGTGCTAGCTGGCTATTGCTCAACCTTCTTTCTTTTTTTCAAGATGCCCTCCCTAAGCATCCTATCGGTAGTTGCCGGGTTGATCTCGGTCCCTTGCTTCAACACATTAGCTTCCTTGGGAAAAGAGACCCCATATACCTCTAGCATGCATGTGATCATAACCTCATAGGGAAAGCTGGAAGTAGCACTTGTGTTCTGCATCTCCGAAATGATGACATAACAGATGATGGCGGGGATATCAATCTCCTTTTTCTTGCCTAGGAGGGAGTGCACCATATGGACCATATTTTCCGTCCTCATCCCATTGTGTATTGTGGGAAAGAGGTTGTTTGAAAAGATTAGGTTGAGAAAATGCATCGGCATGTCACACTTGATGGCTGGTAGTTTTCCAAACTAGTTTCTCTCATTGTGCCCAAATAAAAGTGAAATCTCTTGTTGAGATCCAAGGGGGGAAACTGAACCTTGTCGACTTCTAGGCAATCAATCCCAAGTAAAGTAGAGATGTTGTCTAGGTCAACCTCTATTTGAACTTCGTATACCTCTGTCCTAAAGTATATTTTGGACAAGTCAGATGCATGAATGTTGGCGTAGAAAATGCATACAGCCAGCTTTTGTGCAACGTCTCTGATGCCCATCAACACCCTCCATCCGCTGGGGATGAGGTTGTGTCCCAGGAGTACATTGCAGAGGGTGTTGGGATTGACATGGTGCTCTACAAACACGTTACACTTCGAGAAGTATTGTTTGTTGTTTTTGAAGCTACTCTCACCGTGTAAAGCCCCATAGTTTATAGGTTGAAGCAACTTATGTTTTTTACAGAGTGTTTTGATGCCGAGGTTGGTCTCTTGTCCTTGGGTGCCATGATGGAGTTTGGGAATGCAAAGAAACAAGGAGATGAGAGGAAGTTTAAAGCCTAAACCAGGAGAGGGATGAGAATAAATGAAAAATGGGAAGAATTTTCCCATTCTAAACCTTGCAGAAGTTCATTTCCGCTGGAACTGCCATGTTGGATCGATTTGGCAGTGTGCTGACAGAAATTTTTAGCTCAAAAATTTTGGATTTTTCTTTGTTGAGCTTCTCCTTTCTGTTTCTTTTCTTTTCTTTATATTTCACACATACCAATGGCACTCCTCAAATGCTTAAACCTCTTGGAATCAAGAAACTTTGTAAAAATGTCCACCAATTGATGTTTAATTTCAACAGACTCAAGTGTGATCACCTCTTCTTCAACCAGGTCTCGAATGTAGTGGTATTGTATGTTGATATGTTTATTTCTTGAGTGTTGAACGGGGTTCTTGGATATTTAGATTGCACTTGTTATTTATGAACAATTCCATGACATTTTTCTCAAGTCTGTAGTCCTTCATCCGCAAAAGTTGGGTGCATCCACTTCTTGACACAATGTATTCAACCTTAGTAGTTAACAATGATATGTAATTTTTTTTCTTACTATGCCAAGATATAAGAAAATTTTCGACATAAAAACATCCTCCACTTGTGCTTTTTATGTCATCCACATTTCTGGCCCAATCAGTATTTGAGTAACTGACTATGACATTGGTATCAAATGGATACCAAAGTTCATAGTTAATGGTCCCACTAATGCATTTAATAATTCTCTTTGTTTCCATTAGATGGTATTCTTTAGGAGAAGTTTGGTGTCTAGCACATTTGTTAGTAGGCCCTAACAAATGTTTGGGTTTTATCTCAGACCCGAGCCCTTGTTGGGCCTAGCCTTGGACCAGATTTTTTTGGGCAAATTTATGGATCGGACCGGGCTCAGGGTGACTAAACCCTTTGTGCAGCCTTATATGGCTTGGCCAAGAGACAAGAAGAAATTAAACATAGCAGACGGTCTGAGGTTCCAAACTAAGAACCTTAACTATTTAATCAAAGGATTATTCAATAGTATAAATTGAGGTCCAAGCCGTCCACCCTCTCTAATTACACCAGAAGTGCTTGGTCACTAACTACCAATAACTCTCAAAGAAATGACATGTTTCAACATACTAGAAGACACAGGCTTCGGGGGGCAACCTCTGAACCAATAGCTTGGGGGTTAGCCATATTATTAGTAGCCCATGGAGTTAGAATACATTGATCCACGTGCGCTTTAACAAGAAGCTTTGGGTGGCTTTGACCGGAATGAAATGATAAGCTTAATTCACAAAGAAGTTATTCAAAATATTCCACCAAAAATGAATCAACTGATGTATAGAAAAATTAATCTAGACTAGATCGATTAATAACAATATGAATTATTGAGAGGTTATAAAATTTCTGATTTTACTTTGTTATATGAGGAAAGTAACAATTCAACTATTTACAACATTGATTATTTTACTATGTAATGTGGTAAAGTATCGGCCAATGATTATCTAAAGCTTAAGTTATTTGGTAAGTCTCTAATGGAGATAACCTGCACGGTGTACAAACATGCCACCTAGTTTAGATTTAACATGGCAGGATAGGGAAGTGAAGTTTTACGCGGTTCTTCTAAACCAAACAAGAAAATCACCATGGTTGATTTATATAGACTACGAGAAGTATAAGGGGACTTAATTAAGAGGTATATCTAGTTCAAGAAGGCTAGAAACTGATCCTCGGTAATGCTACAAGAATCTAAGTTTGTAACGTTGGCTAAAAATGTCCTTGAAATTGATCTTTTTTTTAAAGAAATATGAACTTGTTGAGTTTGAGGATCTATTGCAATTGTCAGCACATGCTACTATTGAAATATAATAAGTATGTTAACTCGTCCCTCTCCTACAACCTTAGGGTTTTAGGAGAGATGGTTAATTGCTTTATTTAAGATGGTTGATACAAATGATTCCACCGTGAAGAGAACAAAGGAGAAACTTTATCAATGGAAACCCATTAGCAAGATCCGAACTATGACAATAACTTGGCAGAAGGAATTGGAATAGACATCAAGTTAAGCCGTTCAGAAGAAGACATACAAGGCCAAGTAAGATTTTATCTTTTGATATCTCCAAAGAAAGTGAGATTTTTTAATTCTTACTGCTAGAAATTCATATGGTTGGTCAAAGAGTAGAAGACATGCATCCTCGATTGAGGAAATGAGTAAAGCGGATTATTGTAAATGGATTATAATGAAGACTCACTCAACCACCAAATGTGTATAATTCAGAAGTATAATTTAAGAAAAAATTGGCAAAGGTTTGTTAAGATTCTCACAATAAAGGAAAAGAGGATATGGGGGTTCCTTTTCCATCGGCCATACAAACAAATATGGTGTTGACTAATTTTAAGAAAATTGGGAGAAATTAAAAAACACACCTCCATGAAAATTGAACTGGGAGAAGGTTCAACCATCAAAGAAACCAAAAACCTAAAGCTAAGGAGGGCATACCAAGAGAACAATAAGTTCAACCTCTTGAATGATTAACTGAAAGGAAATTTGGTGAAAGACAATCTCACGGTGCTTTGCACCCGATGCAATCAAGAGATGGAAGTGTCATCACACAATGATCGATTTATATTCTACCAATATGGCATCAAACAAATTGACCTAAGATCAAAAAGTTTCAAATGGTGAAAACTAATAATAGATATATGTGGAAAAAAAAGTGAATTTATCTATCAACAAAGCCATAGGAGTATGGAGACAAATGTTAATTGTCCACCAAGAGCTATCCGACCACCAACTTGACTAGTTGGTCAGTGCTCAAGAATAGTGCATCCAAAATTTCCTCTACCCATGAACAATACATTAAAGAGAAGATGTCAATGGTTCAAATGTAATTCACATTTGAAGCTAGCATGGAGGTGAAAAATTAGTTTTGATTAAGTTAGAGATCTATTAGGATGAACAAACTAAGGTTCACAATCGAAGACTTGTTAAAAGCCACAAAGGAATTAGGTAGGAGAGAGAAGGATCTGTTTGGGGAAGAAGTGTGCAAGAATAACCTGCTAAATGACTTCATTGATGAATTCTTGGATATCCAATTTGGTTTGTTTCCTCCAATAACAATGGAGTACACAACATGGCTTATACTTTACCAATATATTTTTAGGTTAAACCTAGACAATCAAACAAAATAATTTTTTTGAGGAAACTCGGGCATCATCGTTTATTGTGAATTCTGAGTTTTTGTACATTGATGTAGAAGTCAAGAAAAATAAAAATATGCATCTGATGGACAAAAAGGATCAGCCAAACAAAATCTATTTGTGAATCCAATCGAAGATATTACCAGGCAGGTTCATAAACCCTTATACATATTTGTCCATATGAATGGCTGTCTAGTGCTAAGGATTTTAGTTGATTGTGGCAGTTAATATTTTACCGTACAATATGCGTCAGGTTTTTGGGAAAGCATATGCCAATCTCATACCTACGAAGCTATTGGGCAACAGCTTTGTGGGAACAATGACCAAGGCTCAAGGAGTTTCTCCCAATAGATCATATAGTTGGAGAAAATTTGGATTATATGCTTTCTTCATAATGGAACCAAAATCCAACTACATTGCTTTTCTTTGGAGAGATTGGATTCACTCAAACTAGTGTGTTTTAATGTCTCTCCACCAGTCTTTGGTTTTCTGAAATGGAGACCAGGCCAAAGTAGAATAGATTGATAAGAGGTCGTTTATTGCCGACTTTAATCCAATAGGAGTCATATTCAAAGAAGATAAATTGGGCCTATTCATTTTGTTGGTTGGTATCATTTTGGTTGACTAACCAATATTTCAGCTTTTGTAGGATTACTAGATCATGATAAAGAAGAAAAAGCATTCATAATAGAGCCACCTCAGCTGCTACTTGATTTGAACATTGAATCATCTTTATTATTGAGGAATATAAGGAAAAATATTTGATAGTTTTCCAGTAGGCCATTGAGAGTATTTTGGCATACATGGTCGAAGAAGGAATAACAAAGCTCATGAAATAACGGTCAAGGTGACTAAATGTGTCATAGAAAATGAAGAGGACATTGTGATGGAAAATCCCATGACCATTGAAGACTTTGACTTAGCACCAGCAGATCTGAGGGCCGATGTACAAGACCCTTTGCTGGAAGTTAATCTTGGCAATGATGGTAAATGCCAACCAACTCTCTTATAAGTGAGATTGATCATAAATTCAAAATCAATGTAGTTAAGTTGCTTAGGGAATTCTTTAACTGCTTCATGTGGGATTATCACAACATTTCTAGAGTAGATAGGAAGTTGATGAAACAAAAATATCCAATTAAAGTTTTGTATCTTCCATTTAAACAACCACCATGAAGGATGTCACTAGAAGTTATGGCCAAGGTAAAAGGAGAAGTTGAGAGGTTTCTCAAGACTGGTTTCATTCGAATAATAAGGTATCTTGAATGGCTATCTAATATAGTTCTTGTGATAAAAAAAATGGTAAACTTGAGTTTTGCATTAACTTCAAGAATATTAATATAGCTGCTCCAAAGGACAAATATCAGAATCAAGTGGCCAATCTACTGGTAGATGGAGCCTCTAGGCACGAGATTCTGTCATTATGGATGATAAGTTTGGCTCAACCAGATTTACTTTGTGAAGGATGCCATTCTGAAAAATGCTTTTAGATGCTTAAGGTCCAATTGCAGTTATGCTTTAGTGGTGATGCCTTCTAGTCTAAGAAACATAGGTGCAATGTATTAGCGGGCAATGAACATCATATTCCGTGACATGATTGGTCATTTCATAGAAATTTATATTAATGATAATAAGGTAAAATGAAAGCTAAAGATGGACAATCTAGTAGACCTTAGGACGTCATTTGAAAAGAATGTGTCTTCCAAGTGTCAGCCGAGAATTTTCATGTTTTTTTTTTCCTACAAAATGAGGCATTGAAATCAATCATAATAAGGTAAGGGCCATTTATGAGCCTAACCACCAATGAATATGAAAGAGTTACAACATTTTCTTAGCCAAGTCAACTTCCTTTGCCGATTTATTTCTTACTTTGCTAGAAAAATCTAGGCCTTTTCTCCTTTGGTGAACTTTAGTTGGAGGGAGAGTTTGAGTGGAAGAAAGAGCACCAACAGACTTTTAATGAGATCAAAGAATACTTGAGTAGGTTACTGGTTCCCTTATCTCCAAGAAAGTTACTGGTTCCCTTATCTCCAAGAAAGGATAAACCGTTACAACAATATATCTCAACAGGGGACATATTGGTGGGAACACTTTTATCTTAGGAGAATGATGAAAAAAAAGAATAATTAAAAGTGTATTACTTAATCAGAACGTTGAATTCGGCCAAATGAAAGTATCCTCCAATTGAAAATAATAATAAAAAATTTAATACTTTCAACCAAAAAAATTGAGACACTATCTCCACTCAGACACTATATTGTCATTTACTTAATTGTTTTAATGAAATACGTGTTTTCCTAGATAACCCTAAGAGGTTGTTTTGGAAAATAGATATAGGCATTTTATAAGTATTATTTGCAATACATTCCACAAAAAGTAGTCAAGGAGCAAGCATTAGCTTATTTATTGGTTAACCATCCTCAAGCAATAGATAAGGAGGCCATGAAAATTGTAATAGAATTATTTGAAGTCAGCTAGGCTCCTTAACATTATCATTTGATAAATTAAGCCCTAAATCAGCTTCTAAGATTGAAATAATTATTTCTACTTCTTTTGAGCTTAGGACAAAATATCCATTCCAATTGGATTTTGATAGTACCAATAATCAGGTTGAATACGAGGTTTTGATAATCATTCTTGAGATCAATCCTCTTATAATTAAAAGCATAAATTATGGAAGTCATTAGCGATTTGCACTTAGTTATCTTCCAAGTGAACAAAGACTATAAGTTCTTGAGTTGGGCCTTGGTACCATATTATGCTTCAATCGTCCGACTTTTAGAAAGCGCTTCAAAACTATCATACTTGAATTTCTTCAATAAGAACTGAACCAATAGGCAAACAAAACCTTTCGGACTACATATGGAACTAAAATCCAAAAGTTGTTTACCAATGAATGGTCCAAGTATTCCCATCGGTTAAGAAAAGGGCAATGATGCCAAAAGTATGGAATGCCAAACTTAGAGAAGATGATTAGAGGATTTCACTCATTCAATATCTACAAAATCCAACTAGCAAGACTGCAATGAAAATCAAAATAATGACAATGAACTATGCTCTTCTAGAATATGAGCTTTACAAAAAAGGGTTTAATGGCCAACAATTCCAATGCCTGGAGTTGGATGAAGCTACGAAGGATATGGCTCAAGCTCATCAAGTGCCTTGTGGGGCCCATCAAGCTATAAATAAAATGTATTGGCTACATAGAAGATATAATTATTTGCCAAAGATTTGGCTGATAGCATACAACATGTGAATGGATGTCAAGCCTATCAAAAACATGGGCCAATCCAAAAAGGGTCTAGTTATAAGGCTTCACCAAATTATCCAACCTAGGCCATTTAGAGGATAGCCCATAGATTTGATTGAAAAAATTCATCCTCTATCATCTAGGTTGCATAGTGGTCATGAACTACAATACTAAATGGGTGAAGTCCAATTGTAACACCAAATTTCATTGCTCTCAAAGAAGTTTTAAAATATGATATTCAAATTACTCAGCCTTTTAAGGGATGATTTATTTATTTTAATGGTGGGGGCTTTCACTCCAAACTTTCCTAAGAAACCTTGTTAGTTACAACTATTCGCAATAATAGTGCACCTTTGATTCTTCAATCATTTCACAAATTGTAAAAACAAAAAAAGCACATAATAAAGAAGAAGAGAATAAAAGAATGAGACATTATTGATATATTTGAAATATAACAACTCTTGATATCTAAACTACACATTCACATTCACAATCGCAACCTTTGGTTCCTGAGCCGCTGTCATCATCTTCCTTGAGTGCTTAGAGGTTTAATAGACGTGAGAGCTCCCAAGAAATATAACAGAACTTTCAGAGCCTTGATCTTGAGATTATAGAGAAGAAGGATGTTGGAACGTTTAAAGTGTAGAGAGAAGAGAGTTTGCACTTCGAAAGTGTGTAAAAAGCCTAACAAAACGTGTGGAGTGGCTAGTATTTACAGAAACAATAATTAGAGTTTGGTTTGGTTATTTGTGTGCCATTGATAAGCGATCAAACGGTTGTGGAGAAGTCCATGTTTGTGTGGAACTTATCCTATCCTCCTCATTCAATCTTCATTTGATGTGAACAGGGAGTCTTAACAACTAGTGACCAGCTTGCTGACATCATTCCAGTTTTAACAACTGGTCTACTAGGAAATCTACTGAGTTAAGTAACTCGGCCGAGTTTCTAGGTTTACTAACTGGTTTTTAAACACTGGTCGCACTAGTAAGTAAATCCATACCTCTACTTGTTTCATAGCTACAGCGAGATGCAAAACAGTATTGCCATCATCATCTTTGAGTAAACAAACTCGTCATTCTTCAGGGAATCAACTAACAACTTTAGGGCCTATAAATGGTTATGTTTCATACATACATCTACAATGGTCTCTCATTGATCCAACGGGACTCGAATCACCATTGGTTTGGCCTTAATCAACTCTTTTATGACATCCACTTGCTCTTTCAATGCTGCTAGTAGTAGTGGGGTTCTCCCATCTTTATCAGTAAAACCACAAACATCTAGATTGATCCTTAACGACTCTTTTACCATTTATGTGTACCCTTTTGCTGAAGCCAAGTGAAGAGGTGAGGATCCTTATGAGTCTAACTCAGTAGCAAGTTCCTACTTACGATTCAAAAGCTCTCTCACAAAATCAAGGTGACTAAGCATCGCGGCTATGTGTAGTGGAGTTTCATCGAAGCAAGTAAAAATGGCTCTATTAAGAATAAGTCTATCTTCTGCCATCAATTCCATTAAAGATGTTACACTCCCATCCATTGATGCTACGTAGAGCCTCCTAATCATTGTCTCTCGCTTTTATCAGTACTCTTATTGATGTTTCTCCTCTCCCCTACATTGAAAATCACTTTCGACGCTAATGTTTCAACCCATTTGATGTTTGTGCCCGTTTGACCCTCAGAGGAGGTTAGAAGAGGATAGGATAGCCGTATAAAATCTAAGCCACTCTAAGCTATTTCTTAATCTTTGAATTTAGATAAAAGCATAAAAAAAATGGATTACAAAAGGAAAGTCCGAAATCTAAAAAAAGTAGACGAGAGGGAAGACAACAGGGACGGTGTATAAGTTTGGGGTTTTTTACTTTCTAGCTTTCATGGTGGGAGGGAAAACAACAGGAACAGTGTATAAGTTTGGGGTTTTTTACTTTTTAGCTTTCCATGGTGGGTTAAAGGGTATAATGATAAATGTGGGTTAACTGGGCGATTTCTCGAAAAACTCAGACAAGTTACCGGGTGACCAGCTTGCTAACATCATTCCAGTTTTAACAACTGGTCTACAAGGAAATCTGCTGAGTCAAGTGACTCGGCCGAGTTTTTGGGTTTACTAACTGGTTTTTAAACACTGGTTGCACTAGTAAGTAAATCCATACCTCCACTTATTTCATAGTTGCAGCGAGATGCAAAAGAGTATTGCCATCATCTTTTGAGTAAACAAACTCGTCATCCTTCACGGAATCAACTATTAACTTTAGGGCCTCTAAACGGTTACTTTTCACACATACATGTAGAATGGTCTCTCCTCGATCCATTGGGACTCGAATCATCAT
>JAOXJP010228544.1:0-11107 GCA_025762735.1 Platanus orientalis | reverse complement strand
TTCTAGGACCCACTCATGAGGCCCAAAACTCAAGGTTGGTTGTTGGTTTCCAGTACCTAACGCCTGAATTTTCCTGAATTAAAATTCAGTTGTTAGAAATTCAGGCGTTAAACCTATGGAAGATGACTATATCGCCCTCTTCAAGGGGCATATCTCTGCCCCTGTGAAGTTCCCAATCCCTAGGGTTGTGCATTATGACCCTAGGGAACTTCCTCTACCACTAACACAAGGCCTCACAACCCTGAGAGCCACTGAAACACCCAAAAAACTTAGGTTAAAGTGCTGACCTATTTAGCCTTCAATGCTTGAATTTCATCTTGAATTAAATTCAGGTGTTGAAAGATGAGGCGTTAGGATAAAATTTAGGTGTTAAGCCTGAAACACCAAAATATACAGACTTGCTCTTTTTCCCATATTTTGTGTCAGGGTTAATTCCAACCTTGAAACAATTGTTTGAACACTTTGGAGGGGTCCATCACTCCTCTAAAAGTCATAAACCCAATGGGTCTATCCTGTTAATTAATGATTTGTACTAAAAGACAGGTTTTTGAATTTTTCAGAAGCCAACACCTAAATTTTCCTTGAATTAAATTCAGGTGTTTAAAATTCAGGCGTTAGAGGTAAATTCAAACGTTAAGCCTGAAAAAATTACAGAAACCAGAAACTTCTCTGTTTCACGAGTTTGAAATTCAACTTAACTTAGAACATGTGTGAATGAGAGAAGTCACCCTAAAAATGTGGGTATTTGGGGTGCCTAACACCTTTTCCAAATGCAACTAAACAATTTTCCTTTTATTTCAGGAACTCAGATCAGTTTTAGGAGTTAAACCCCTAGACTTACGGGTCTAGGCTTCTCCTCTTCCCCTCGAAGGGGAGAACCAATGTCCAACTCTATCGGTTAATCCCGAGTTGGTGGCAACTCTCAACAAAGCCTACCCCAAGGTCAGCAACCCCTTGCACCCCCTGTGCGCCCGCGAGAACCAAACATGGCCTGGAACTCGGGGGGCACTGCACGCCCCCTAAACCCCGATGTCCACACACCCTCCTCTTTCTTAATCAATCCCCTCTCTCCTTCTTTTACTCTTCTTTCTTCCATTAATTCTCCATTAAAGGTTGCTGATTTCATTCGGTTTTGTACTGTTATCATTGATTTGAGTTAAAGATTCGCATAAAGATCTTTTCTTTATTGCTCCTGATTTTGGAAATCTGTGAACAGATCATCCCTATCATCTTCTCCTAATTTTTATCAATAAACCCTAATTTTTCTTTTATCTTACAATTTTTAACATTATCCCCATTGCTTCCTCACAAGAAAATTCAAGAAGCCATCACTAAACCTGCCGGTCATCCATAGCATACCCTACTTGCTGTTTTTTCTTCCAAGAAAACATCAAGAACCACCTAAACTACCCTGCGACCACCTTTCTTTATTAGTTCTCACAGTTTTGACCAGTCAAAACCTAAAACCCATCCCTTAGAACCTTGCGGCAGTCTAATCTAAGGCCTTTTTCTCTGACTTCTTTTGACCAGATGTAATCCCTAAAATTTAGGGGCCTTGCGGCACCCTTTTCAACATCCCATCTGTTGTTCTTTAACAGCAGCCCAAAACCCCCATCTATTGAACCTATTGGGCCCCTTCTTTAACCCTTAAAACTCAGCCTGTGTAGTCCATGTAGACCCCACTGTTTACACCTGTCCAGCCCATAAAACAATCCTTGTTATGTCCTATGGCCATTCATAACCTCACTCTTTTCTTGATCCTTTCTTTATCCCTTTTTAATTCCTAGTTCTTGCTGAAATTTCAGACTTTATTTTCCCCAATTCTAGCCTTTTATTTATTTCAAGAAACAAATTCTTGATACCTCTTGATTAATTCTTGAGACCTCCCATCACCTTTTTTCGATTGTAGGACCATTCATCTTGGTATCCTATGTCAATGGGAGTAGCCAGCTAAATGAATTTGGATCGCCCATACTTGTTTCTGAACAACAAGAAAATTTCTTAAAATCATCTTCATGGGGGCACTCTCTGCACTACTTGTCTTTCCTAAAGCAAACATTAAACCCACTGCCAACCTTATAAGAGATACCACTTTGGAACCAAACAAAGTCCTTGGATATACCTCTTCACATACCCACACTGTAAGGACCTACCGCTGGATCACTATGCTACCCTGACATAGGAGCACCATACTTGGCCCTGATCACCTCCCACCATAAAGCATCCTATTCCAGTTGAAGACTTGTAAGATCTATAAGATGGAGAACAAGAAGAAAGAATGGAGAGAAAGGAAGAAGAAGAGGGGAAATAAGGAGAGAGAAATACATAGTGTTTGTGATCAATCATATGAGAGTATGTGGTCTCTACATACGAAGGAGTATTTATTCGTGAGCTTTTATATGCCAGTACAATGGTATACATATATAGATATAGTATGACATAAATACCCCCAATACATATATTCCTACACTCGCCCTTAAGTTGGAGAATAGATATTGATCATTCCCAGCTTGCTCACTAGATACATGAATTGTGTCCCACTAAGACCCTTAGTAAAAATGTCTACTAGCTGATCATGAATTTGGATAGAGGGAGTGTAAATGATTCCTTTCTTAAGAAGGTCTTTAATAAAGTGATGATCAACATCCACATGTTTAGTTCGATCATGTTGCATAAGATCATGTGCAATACTAATGGTGGCTTTGTTGTCACAATAGAGACACTAATGCGGACATCATTAGTAGACTCATGTATGTGCCCCCACATAAGAGGGCAAGATTTAAATTTGAATGTTATGCGGAGGCCTTTTGGCCAGGGATATATTAGGTTGTTTTATTTGCAAGGTTATAGTTGTACTAAGGCGTGAAAAGCCAAGGGTATTTGGGGTAAACCATGCCTAGTCGACAGCTCTTCTTTTGTCCTCTAGTGGACCTCCAACACAATGGGGCCCACTAGAAGGCTGGTTGACAACTTTGAGTCTCCAAGGTTTTTAGTAACTTCAGATTTTAGAATCACTTCGGGAACAAGTTAAGCTCTTTTAGAAGTTTCTTTTATTAGAAACTTCTAATATGTGTAAGTTTGTAAGCCTATTTAAGGCACCCCTTCCCCCACATTTTAATCAGTGAAAATTTAAAGAAATTTGTGTGACATTGAGTGTTCCCAAGGTGGGCCGTGGCCTCTCTCTCTCTCTCTCTCTCCTGTCTAGGGTTGACACCTACAAGGCTCCCCTTAGTTCTCCTTTTTGTAAGGTGTAGCTGTGGGCTCCCTAATCATTCTTCTTCCTTCTTCTATCTTCTTCAATTTTCTTCCTCATCTATCACTCCTTGTTTTCGTACCCTCATTAGTCTTGCTCCATTGCTGTAACAATATCTAATTGGGAGATTCAAGTTGCTCTTCTGGAAGACCTGGACTGCAGAATTTGCACCTCATGACTAGATTTCTGGATGTATTTCTAATCCCAATTCTCCACTTCAAAGCCAGGTAAGTTAACCTCTATTTTAGTAGGGTTCGGTCTCTAAATCCGTCTCCTATTAATTTGTAAAGTCTTCTTGAATACCCTTAGTTTCTGTAGTATTTTTCTGATACAAGTAACCCCATTATTGAGGTATTTGGATTGAAATTTCTGGGTTTATGAAACCTTAAAATTGCCCCATCATACTTGTCCCTTTTCTTTAATTCTTTTATAGGGTTTTGATCTCCACGTGATCCCTTATAAAACCCTTCACTTTTCCCCTTGATTCCCTTTTTCCCTCTCTTAAATCAAAAGACTTCATGTTGTTTCATGAACCTCCATTAAAGAATCTTTTAAATCTATGAAATTTCATGATTTGAACTAGCAAAACTCATTGAAATTTTGAAACATAGGACCTCTATATATGTTAGAATCTATGGTATAAATTTTAAAATTTTCTGATGTGTCAATAGGGGTATTTTGGTAATTTTAGAATTCTGACCTGAAATTACAGAATTGCCTTTGTTGGTTATTTCCTTATATTTTTTCCTCCTTTGCTATTCTAAATTCTTCTAATTTCTTTGCTGTTATTTTATTCTCTGATTTTTTTTTTAATTTTCATGGCTACTTGTGTTTTAAGTTTCACTTCTTGAGCTATTGCTTTTGAATTTTTAATTTCACAATTATTGTGAGGAACTTTGAATTATCCTGCATTAGAATCATGGGCCACTTTATTTGAAATCCTACTTCGGATAGCAGTATTTTCAACCACAATGATTTGTAAATCCCATGAGCTATGGATCTGAATTTTGCCTCAACACTTGATCTGGCTACCATAGATTGCTTCTTACTTCTCTAGGTGATCAAGTTAACTCTAGAAAATGAACAATAACTGGATGTAGACCGATAATTTGTAAATGATTTAACTCAGTCAACATCAGTATAAACCTCAACACGATGATGACCATGTCTTTTGTATAAGAACTCATTCCTGGATAGCCTTTTAAGTATTTGAGGATCTAGTATGCTGCTTCCATATGATTTTGAGTTGGTGCATGCATGAACTAGTTGACTACACATACTATATATATGATGTTTGGGCTAGTCAGACATAAGTAGATGAGATGCCCCACCAATCTTTGAAATCTCACAAAATCAATAAAAGCCTCTCATTGTCATCTTCCTTCAGTCTATGATTTACCTTAATTGGTGTAGCATAAGGTCTGCAACCTTTCATGCCAGACTCTTTTAATAAATTTAACACATACTTTCTTTGAAAAAAGAAGATGTCTTGTTTTACTTTGGCAACTTCAATCTTAAGACAGTATTTTAGAGAGCAAAGGTCCTTGATATCGAACTTTTTTGCTAAACTTTCTTTCAATTGTGCTACTTCAATTGCATCATTTCCTATGACAATAATGTCATCAATATACATTATTAAAGCTATCATCTTTAGAGCCTTGTTTTCTAACAAACAAGGTGTGATCAGCCTAAGCTTGCTTGTATCTAAACCTCAACATAGCTGATTTAAATCTCTCAAACCATGCACGTGGAGACTGTTTTAAGCCATACAATGCCTTATTTAAGTTACAAACTTTCCCTTCAGCATACATGATATGGAAGCCTGGTAGAGTGACCATATATACTTCCTCTAAGTCTCCATGTAGGAAAACATTCTTCACATCAAATTAAAAGAGTGACCAATTCTGAATTTGTACCAGATAAATAAGTATTCTTATTTTTGGTTACCGAAGCAAATATCTCCTGATAGTCTATGCCAAATGTCAAAGTATACCCTTTTGTATTTAATTATGATTACCCACTTGTATCCCACCAATTTCTTTCATCTGGGAAGATCAACTAACTACTAGGTGTTGTTTTATTCCAACACCTTCATTTCCTTAACCATAACATCATTTCATTTTGGCTGTGCTAAGGCTTCATGTATAAGACCAATGACTGCACCAATGAGGCGGAGTGAGACAACACAAGTTGAAGGTGCTAGAAGGACTAGAGGAAGGCCAAAATTGACCTAGATGGAGGTAGTAAAGAGGGACATGGTAGCTTGTAATTTAACAGCAGATAAGGCCCTAAACAAAGCGGAATGGCAGAACAGGATTCATGGTAGCTGACCCTAAATAGTTGGCATAAGGCTGTTTGTTGTTGTTGTTGTTGTTCTTCTTCTTGTTGTAAGGCTTCAGGTATAAGACCATAGAAAAACTACGAAAATAAGGTGATGAAGAATCATAGGACAAAATTTGACATTGGGTTTGATTACAAGTCCTAACACCCTTTTTATGCACTATAGGAAGATCCAAATCATCATGAAATAGAGAAAGAAGAGAAGGGTTATTATCTGGCTCAAGAACTAGTTTAGAAGTTGACTCCTGGAGGGGGTCATGAGAATTCTAGTCCTATACTTCTCCTTCTCCCTCTTGCACTCTTTTTTTCTTTATTCGTATATATACTTGCAACTCCCCCTTGCTACCAGTACTACCTTTGCCATCAAATTAGTATGATGGAATTGGGACATGAATTGAAATCAGAGGTGTAGTAGAATTGGACAACTCTTCACTTGCAAACTGTTCATTGATGTAGGATTCTAAGGAAATTGATCCTACAAGAAAAAGAGTGATGGGAATTCAAGAATTCAAGAAAATGATTCTTGAGGGAAATAAAAGGCTTTGGTTATGCATAAAGAAGAAGGGAAAGCCGATAAATTTCAGCAAGGTGAGTTTATGGGTTGGGATTAAAGGAAAGAATCGAGAAAGGGTAAAATAGGGCAGGTAATGGGGCACTTATGGGTGAAGTGTGGAGTAAAATCAATGGGGTAAAAATGGGGCTAATAGGCTTGGGTTTAGGAAATCAAGAAAAGGGGCCGATGCGTGTGTAAGAAGGGGTTTTGATCTTGTTATCAAAGAACAGCAGATTAAAGGTTGTAAGGGTGCCACAAGATCTATTATATGACCCTTGATTATTTTCTTGCAGAAAACTATTAGGAGAAGATAATATAGGGTAGCCGTATGTTAGGGATAAGGTGTTCTTGGAGATTCTTGGGTGAAAACTAAAGGAAAACAAGGAATTAATGGCTGTTTACAGATTAAGATTCAAGAACCTAATCAAGAGAGAATCTTGATGGTTTCTTGAAGTTCTTTATTAGAGAAATTAGTAAAACAACAAATAATAATAATGCTTACAACAAGATTATTCCAAGATTAAAGAAAGAAAGAAGGATAAAGAAAGCAAGAAAGAAGAAGAGGTCGTAATAGAGAAAAGAAGGGTTTTGCGATGGGGGGAGAGAAAAAAGAGAGGAGAGAATAGAGATACCTAGTTCCAAAATTGTGGACACCACAAACAACACAATTCTTTATTCTATTCGTCAAATCTCCCCAAATTACATCTTAATCGTGTGCCTTATAATACCCATAATTCCTAATGTCACGCTCCAAAACCCACACACAGAAATCGGGGTAATATAAGGAAATGCATGTATGCGGTGTCACGGATCTCGGAGTGTGACATTACCCTTTCTTTGCAGAAGGGGTTTCTTACTTACTAATTTGTAGCGTATATATATTTTTCCATTCTTTTATCTAATTACTATCCTCAATTATTAAACATTCGCAGCGGAAGCATAATCATAAGATAACCTTTATTTATAAAGTGCAGTGGAATATAAACATACACATTTTAACTACGTAATGGAATATAACATGAACCCCCAATATCCATAACAAATAACTGCTAATCTCATCCATCAGATTAGACATCCATAAGCATCTAAATAGTATTATCAAATAGGTCATCCAAACGGGCCAACATCATGCTCATCACCTTAAGTAAAACCACTAATTAACTAAATTAAATCCTGTTTTAAAACCTAAACTGTCTCATACATGAGTGCTGAAAAATAAACAGATAAAAAGAAGTAACGTGGATGGTCTGCTCATCCCCACGAATCATCTTTCTAAACTAAACCTGTCAAGGATCCTGTGTTATAGGGTGTCATCTGAAAGGGGGTTAAAAACATGGGTAAGCTATAAAGCCCATGAGAGAACATATATAATATCTCACGGAATAAATCGTATGTTACGAGTACGAAATGATACCAAATCAGAACAGATGAATATATAAGAGTCGACTAATTACAACAATGATTAGAATCTAATAAGAGTGCAGACAATAAGCCAAACCAACAAGAGTCTATAACTGAAATCAGCAAAACGTAACTCATAAGGAAAATGCAACATGTAATGTAAATAGGCCTTAGTACCTCTCAAATAAGCTGCCTTACCTAATAGGTCTCAAATTGATTCTTGCTCATAGAAGCCTAATACAACTCTCAACTTATGTAACCCACGAAGGGTTTCCACTAAAACACACCTCGGATCAAAACAAGTCAACCCATGTAGGGTTCCTGAACCAAATCTCGTCAAAACACCTCATACCAAATCCAATGGATTAGCCTACATAGGGCTTCTAACAAAACTGAAATCATGTAACCCATGTAAGGTTTCTACAAAACTGAAATCTCGTATGATCCATGTAGGGTCTTTGAAAAAATTGAAATCTCGAATAAAAATGGTGGGCAACTAGTGCCGTCTTCACCTATTAATGTCACATGGTGATTGAGTCTATAAATGGGGTCATAAGACCAATATAGCTCGTAAAAATGGCCCAAGGAATCAAGGGTTGATGGGCAACTGGTGCCGTCTTCACCTATTAGTTGCCCCCGGTGATTGGGTCCATAAATGAGGTCATAAGACCAATATAGCTTACAAAAATCCCCCAGGGCATCAAGGGTTGGTGGGCAACTGGTGCCGTCTTCACTTATTAATGTCATCTGGTGATTGGGTCAAAAACAAAATCCTCGGAATCGGAACGGTACTTTAAAATCAATGCATATATAGAGTAATATGTAATGGCATAAAGATACAACACAAGATAAATCTAGGTAACAAAACTCATAGGTTAGATCATATAAAGATCATACCTAAAACCAAACGGAAAGTAGTAGCTTATACACCAAAACCAAGTGCTCGGAAATTTCACTTCTAACTTTTTAAAACCAACAATAGTGTAAAAGTCCCAAACAAGTCATGCATGTGGATGCAAGGATATTAATATGGAGTTCATCAAATTAAGTGTAAGTGGATATAATCAAGTGGAAAGTATAATAATAGCATCAGTGAGAAACTAGCATACAAGATAGCATAAGCAGTAGAGCTCAGAGTCAATTAAGGTAAGTAATGACTACCAACTAGCAATGATGATATGGATAGGAATTTCATCTATGGGGAATCAAGGCAAACATTAAGCATGAGGAGTAGAAATAATTTCCCCCTTTTTACTTTCATACGGATTCAACCTTCTTACCTTTAATCATAGAGAGAAGCTTAGGATTTCAATGAATTCATGGTAATAACAATGTAAAAAAATTAAATCTTAACTAATACATACACAAATCGGAATAGATTTAACCATTTACAAATAGAATCTAGAATTTTATGTAATTAAATTTCCTACCAAAATGTAATAGAAATAAATCACTCCATAAAATAGTTGGAATCATTAAACTCACATAGATATAGTAAAAAGTAATAAAAATCTGTCATCTCACCTAAAATGGCAACAAAAAATAGAGAAAAGTGTAGAGAAATAATAAGGGTAGAGCAATAAACTTGAAAACTCATTAATCATCCATGGATTTATTGTTTGGATGAAGGAAACTTACAAAACTCTCATCACAAGACAACCAAAAATGAGAAGAAATTGAAATCTCACCCAAACTAAGGATTTCTAATGAGTAGAGTGACAAAAATTCAAGAGAGCAGCATAATTTGTGTGAAAACTCACATAATCTCATGGATTTGCAAATCAAGTGATGAAATCTTACAGGACTTAAAAGACTTCACCATCAAGTGATATAAAAATCAAAATACTAATCAAAACAAGGGATAATCATGAAGAAATCTGTAAGGCAACAAAGGAGTAGAATACTAAGTATGTAAACTCACTAAAATCTCATAGATATTCAAATAAAATGATATGAACCTACCAAAACTTCATATATTAACAATCATATGGCGAAGAAACTAAAATACCAATCATATTGAAGAATAGCCATGAAAAAAAATGGTAGGAAATAAAAGGGAGTAGCACATCATGTATGAAAACTCACTAGAATCTCATAGATCTTCAAAACAAGTGATGAGAACTTGTCAAACTTCATAGATTCAACTATGAAATGATGGAAACACTAAAACATCAACTAAATAAAAGAATAACCATGAAAGAATAGCAAGAGAACAAATGGAGTAGCACATTATGTATGAACACTCACTATTTCTTCCTTCTTGGTTGTTCAAGCTCTTTGACCCTCCAAAACCTCATTTCTTTTACTCCTATCCTCTATAAAAATGATGTAGAAAAAGTGTTAACTAGTAGAAAATGAAAATCTAGGAAGAAAATGAACTAAACTAGTGGATTTTCAAAGTTGGGAGTGAAACTTACCAAATTTGAGGAAGAACTCTCTCTTCTCCTCCTAAACCTCTCTAATCCTTTCCCTATTTGTTTTAATGAGGCTAGATGATCCAAATGAAGTATTATTAGGATTTCAAGTCATCCTACGTGAAATCCCACATGTGTGGGGGTCCAATGGGTGAAAGTCACATAAAAAATAGCATAAAATGTAATTTTTCAGCAAATTTAGCGTATCTGAAATCGATTACAAATCTTTCAATCGATTACAAATCTTACAATTGATTACACTTCAAATCGATTACATGATTTGTAATTGATTACAAAAACTCTCGAATAGTTAAACTCATGTTTGTAACCGATTTGAAACATGAGTTATGTTTCGTTTTTCAGATTTCTTTAGCTCAGACACTTTGCGGGAAAACATACATAACTTTCTCTACAAAATTCTGAATTGTCATTTGTTGCGTTGGAAAGAAGACTCGAAGACCTTTCAAACAAGGTATGGCTCAGACTATAGTTCACTTGGAATTGGTGTCAGTGGGTCCAGGAAGTTATCCCAAATGCGCAATCAGGATAATTTTCAAACTTAACAAGTTCATGGTCCAATTTGGGTTTTATACTTCTAAATTAGTTCAAAGGATTCTTAGACCATTTTAAGGTCTATGTAAACAAGTGAAAGAATAATTTTACCCTTATGGGGGTGAAATTATAGTTTTACCCCTTAAGGGCAACATGGGATATTACAGGGCGACTCATGTGAGGCGAGACCCATGTGAGGTATGGCCGATAAAGGAGGGTTTAGCCGAGGGTTTGGCCTAGTCTAGGCTATAAGATAAAGGGAATCCATCTCCTTTTATCAGTTCGAGCTTTTAAAGCAAGTGGTTGGTCTCCCTGTATCACATTAGATCTTAATGGTGTGGTGTCAGGAGGTTATTCATTTCCAAATAGATTCAGCTTGCTAAGTTGGCAATGTCTATGGGTGTCTTACCACATACCTGGGTTCAAAACCTGTCTTCACCTACTAATAAATTAACCATTAGCGTTTACCTATAAAAAAAAAGTATGTGTCAGAAGTAGAATCCGTTAATCACTTGAGTGTAGGAGCATACATGAGAAACAAGATGTAGGAAAATAGAGATGATATCAAAGTTGATGTAGAACGATAGCCAAGAA
>JAOXJP010228543.1:0-11107 GCA_025762735.1 Platanus orientalis | reverse complement strand
ACACTCTAGTTTCACGTCTTAGTCGATGTTCAATCACTCTCTCCCATAATTTCATTGTATGACTCATAAGCTTGATCTCATGATAATTGGTGCAATTTTGAATGTCTCCCTTATTCTTGTATATAGGGAGATAAGGAAAATAAAATCAAGTCCAACATTAACTCAAGAATAGAAGTCCAAATAAGTCCTAATTACATGAGGAAAACAAAATCAAGTTCAACATTAACTCAAGAATAAAAGTCCAAATAAGTCCTTATATAACTCTTAACTAAACTCAAAATAGTGTTGCTCTCATATGTGCCACACAACCCCAACATAAGCTGTACACGTGTGGGTCCCACCCACATAATCAATGACACAAATCTATAACCCAAACAATAATGTCATTCATTGATAATATCATGGTAGAATATAGAGAAACATTCAATATAATTAACTTTTTTGTGTATCATTAAAAATTATTATTTTTATAATAAATATAAGGTAAATTAAAAAAATATAGAAAAGTATAGTTGAGTTAAAAGGAACATATCAATGTGTTCTAATATGCTTCCTGCATTTTTTCAATTTTTTTGGCATTCGTAGTATTATTTACTTATTTTAGTAAATATATAAATAACAATTATTTTATTTCAGAAATTTACTAAATTGACATATTATATAGATAATTGTCTGTAATATCTCATATATAAAAAAAGACTAAACAATGTCCATTTGTTGTGGTTTTTTTAATCTTTAATTTTTTTTTGAATAAAAATAAATGTTTATATTTTTTGAAAATGATTTTTAGCTCTATGGAAGTGTAGATCTATCATGCATAACATATAAAAAAAATAGAATGATTGGAGCAAAACTAAGGCACTTATCGAAGTTGTTGACAAATTTTGGGGTTTTGGCTTTTGATCCTTCGATACATCCCAAATAAGTGTTTTTGATTTGAAAAGACTAAAGTGGAGTTCTAGATTTAGCTAATAGAAGCTAAATCTACAAAAAATTAAAGAAAAAAATGAATTCTTATGAGCTTTTTGTCAATGTGAGATACAGTGGGGGAGTCGATAGTCAATGCTCTAACATTATCGCGTATTGACCCTAAAAATGGCATTTTAAAGAACAAAAATTTACTCATATCGATTGGCATGTCTTGCGATACTGGAAATTTTTAGAATTTAGGGGGGTTTTGAACCCCACCCCTGCGATACAGATATGATACATATAGTATGATACATATCGATCGATACTTTAAACCATGCCCCAAAGCCAATACCATACCGAAGGAGGACCTAAAGAAAGTGATGTGGTTGATTCTCCAAGGAATCCCAACACATCTATAATTGATAGGCTTTTTGACAAATATCAACAATCTGTACGGCAGATACGTGTTGATGGACAAAGATACTATTGTAGACCATAGAAACCTCAAGTGGACACTGCTTCGTATTAAAGAAGTTATACTAGTCCATCCCTATAATGATCCCGGTAGTTGATCAAGGAAAAATCTATATGGTCGAAATTTAGGTCAAAACAATGGAGATCTAGTAGATTATCAATTGTTGCCGGCGGAGGTTTGGCAAGATGAATGGAGAGAGGAATCTTGTGAGGCGATGGGAGAAGAAGGTATAGATCAGAGTTGGAGGTAGTGAAGCGTGCGAATTTGAAATTTAGACCTGGAATGCATGAAGATGGTGTTTAGGTAGTAACATTCACATGTTCTTGGGATGATTCAAAGGAGAGACGTATTGGTAATAAAAACCTTAAAGAGAGATCAAAGGTAAAGGAAACGAGGTGGATGGAGGGATAGGTGTATTTATAAAAGGAGGAGGACAAAATTATCTTTTAGTCTTAAGGAGTCAAGGTAGAAATATCTTTGTTTAGGAGGGGTACAAAAGTTCTTTCAAAGGTGGGTTGGAAAGGGAGGTACTGGTGAAGGTAACCGTAAGGAATTAGCGGTAAAAAAGTCTTTTGACTCGGGGAGAAGGATAGTGATGGTAATTAGGGAATTGTTGACGGTAGGGGAAGGATATTCAAAGATGGAAGGGTCAGTTTTGGGGGACGGTAGCTGCGCTATAGTATTGATTTGCTTACAAGTAAGGGTTTCGATTAATTTGGCAATGGGAGTCAAAAGTCTTTGGGGGAAGGCAATAAAGGAGAGTGAAGCAGATGGGAAGATAATGGAGTAGAATTTATGGCTAGAGCCGGCTTTGATGACTACAACTTTTGATGGAGGAGGTACTGGTAGTTTCTACTAGATCATAGAGGAAGTTGAAGTTTGGCTAATTCTTAATGAAGACGCCCGACAGCAAGAAAATGGTGGATTCATGGCAGAAGAGGCTCTATTTCACAAAGTGGCGATGGAAGCTGCAATGACGAGTTAGTCTCTGGTAGAGATTGCATTCTTAGCCTTGGGAGTTCTGGAGGGGGAGAAAGAATCTAACTATGAAATAGAATAGGAAGACAGGGACCGTGCTAATGTGTTTGGGCCAAAGCAACATCAGATGGAGGTGTCGAAATTTAGACCAGGAGAGCTCTTTTTTCCAAAGGTGTTTCTCATAGGTATGCACAAGCACAACTTTATAAGGGGCTTAGGAGCTTTTGAGGGAAGAAATAAAGGAGATTGGGGAAGGGTTGTAGGTTTTAGGTCTGTTGGGTTGTGGAGCATTAAAGAGTTTGAGTAAGGGAATAAGTATTTTGGGAAAGAGGGGGAGCATGATGGAGGAATATTATCAGCAGGTTACTAGGAAGGTATGAGGATAGGAAAGCACCATATCATATCCAATGGGAAAAAGTATGGAGTTGGTAGTAAGGGACATAAAATATTGGCAAGTAGAGGAGACGTATGCCATGTTGATCGGGGAGTCTGTGAAGATGGGGCATTCAAGTGGGTCCTACAGATACTTGGTGGTAATGAAGGGCTTGACACCGATTGTAGAAGTATTGTCTTAAGTGCTTAGTTAGCATGGTTTTAGGCCTATTATTTTAAAGGAATGGAAGGCGCAACCTAGGCTTTGTTCGCAACATTTGAAACGCAAGGAAAAGCAAGAGGGGGCGAAGGAACCTAGAGAACTCAAGAACCTTTATTATGTTTTGTCTTATGATGTGGGGGAATCTTATGCTTATGCAACCCGGTGAGTGTTGGTTGTGCTTAGGAGATTCTTGGGCTCCACTCGATCTCTATTCTTTTGAAGGACTTGGATCTTGGCTATGAGTGGATGTTTACAGGGGTTTATAGTCCTGCCTTGGCTTTCAATAGAGAGGGTTTCTAGGATGAGCTTATTGGGCTGGAGAACAGATTGAGTGGTCTTTGGGTGATAGGAGGTCATTTCAATGCGATTCATTTTGCTTCTGAAAAGTGTCCAACCAAAAGGATTACTTGCAGCATGAGAGATTTTGAGGACTTTGTTCGCTTTGGTGGACTTTGTGATAGCCACCTTTGCAATGCTAAATTTACCTAGACAAATGGGCAGGACAACCTTGTTATGAGCAGGCTGGATAAGTTCTTAGGACTGAGAGGAGTTCTATCCGCTTTTCTTCCAAGAGGTGAAGCCGAAATTAACTTCAGACCATTGGCTGGTGGTGCTGTAGATTAGGGGCGAAGTTTTGGTCCTAAGGCTTTCCATTTTGAAAACATGTGGACTACTCACCCATCCTTTAAAGAGCGGGTACATAACGGGTGGAATGATTGCATTGTGGGTGGCTAGGGTGGTTTTTGTTTTATGCAGAAATTAGGGTCTGTTAAAGGTAAGCTTCGGGCTTGGAACAGATCTACTTTTGGCAACCTTAAAGGCAAATATGGATAAATTGAATAAGGAGCTGATTGCTATTGACAAGACTGTGGAGGAAGAGCTAGGGATTTCGGAGGAGCTCAAATTGCAACATAGAGATGTTGTGGCTTCGCTTGATAGATATACTAAAGCAAAAGAAATGTTTTGGCATCAAAACACTAAGTCTAAATGGCTTAAAGAAGGGGATGGAAGCACTAAGTTCTTCAAATGGTTGGCTAATAGGAGAAAACAGAAATATACAATTTCTAGTATCATGGTGGAAGGGGAGGAGATCATTGGGTTTGACGACATTTTTTCAGAAGATTGTATAAAAGGGAGGATGGCTTTAGACCGATTATTGACAACTTGTTTGAAGAGCGGCTCCCTATGGATCAAGTGACTAACCTCAAGAAGCCGTTTTTGGAAGAAGAGGTTAAAAATGTCGTCTTTGCTATAGACAATTTTAAAGACCTTGGGGCTATAGACAATTTAAAAGAGCTTCGGCCCAACGGTTTTTTAATTATATTTTATCAAGAATGTTGGGATACCATTAAAAATGACCTTATGAAGGTGTTCTCCGAGTTCTTCAACCGTAGTATTACTAGCAAGGCAATGTGGTCCACTTTTTTGGTTCTGGTTCCTAAAAGGGAGGCGGCCAAGTCTATGGGGGATTTGTGGCCAATCAGCTTAGTTAGTAGCTTATATAAAGTTATCTCAAAGGTGTTGTCTGCTCGGATTAAGACTGTCAAGGGAAGAGTGGTTTCTTCCACCCACAATGCGTTTATTAAGGGAAGGCAAATCTTGGACAACATTATGATTGGGAATGAATGTGTGGATTCGATGAAGCGTGACAAGAGGGAAGGGGTGATCTGTAAGCTTGATATGGAAGAGGTTTATAACAGAGTAGATTAAGATTTCCTTTTTTGAGTCCTCCGTAAAAAAGGTTTTGGTAATAAGCAGATTTCTTAGATGAAGGGTTGTGTTATTGAGCCTTTTTTCTCAATTTTGGTGAATGGAACATCTAAAGGATTTTTTAAATCTACTAGAGGTCTTCATTAGGGGGACCCGATATCGCCCTTCTTATTCTCTCTCGTGGCGGATGGATTGAGTGTCATCCTCAAGATAGTGGAAGAAAGGGCTATATTAGAGGGTTGTATTATTGGCGATGATAGGATCATGATTTCCCACCTCCAGTTTGTGGATGATATAATCATTTTTCTTGAGGGTGACAAGGACAACATTAGCAGGATGAAGCTTTGTGTGAAGATCTTCCAAGCAATCTTTGGGCTGAAGGTGAACTTGTCAAAATCCTGTATGGTGGCATTCATGTTGAGGGCGATAGGCTTGCTAGCCTCGCGAATGTGATGGGTTGTAATGTGGGGAATTAGCCTATTACTTATCTAGGTATGCCCCTTAGTGAGAACCCCATAGCAAGAACTTTTTGGGACCCTATGGTGGAAAAGGTTTCTAAAAGCTTGCATGTTGGAATAGATCCTACATTTCCCTAGGCGGAAGAATTACTTCGATTAGATTGGCTCTCTCTAACATCCTAGTGTATTATATGGGGTATCGCCGTATAGGATGCCTCCCAAAGTGATAAATATAATCGAATGATATCAGCAGAACTTCCTTTGGGATGGTGGGAGTTAAAAGAAGGATCACCTTATGAAGTGGAAGATTGTTGTGGATCCCATTGAGAATGGGGGGTTGAGTTTGGGGAGGATCAATGAGAGAAATTTGGTGTCGTTGGGAAAATGGCTATAGAGGTTCTATATGGAGCATGGAAGTTTATGGCAATCTATCATCCTCAGTAGATATGGTTTGGATGCGAATGAGTGGCACTACAATCACATCTTTCCTCGATCCCATTCTTTCGAGTAAGGATTGTTTCCGCTTCCCTTAAAAGCACTAACCTCAGCTGGGCGTAAGGGGGCAGACACATCAGAGTCAAAAAGTGATTTACACCTTTTGGCGCTGATGTGTTCAGTCCCTGATGCCCAGCAGAGGTTAGCATTCTTTAGGGAGGCAGACACAATCCTGCTCACATTCTTTATGTTGGAAACACATTACCCAAGTGAGTTCTTCCTTCCTCCCCATATTTGTTTTTTCCTTTGTAATGGCCATAAAATCCGTTTATGGAAGGACCTGTGGTGGGGTGAAACCATGCTTGATGTTGCTTACCCCCGTGTTTTCCGCATTGCTTTGAATAAGAATGTCATGGTGGCGGAGATTCTCTCCCAAGGCCCTAATGGCCTCAATTGGTCTCTTCCCTTTTCTCGAGACCCCTTTGAGTGGGTTCCTTTATGGAAGATCTTAAGTTGGTGTTTGTTAACAGTGATGAGGGCAATGTCCGTATTTGGTCTCCCTTGCCTAATGGTGTGTTTTCCTCCAAATCCTTCTTCTCTATTTTGGTTGGCAATCATACCTTGTCCTCCCAATTCCCGGTTTATAATATTTGGAAATCTGCAACACCCCTAAGGGTTAAGGCTTTCTCTTGGATATGTTACAGAGACGGAGGCCGTTTATGTCTCTCCCACCCTCTATTTGCCCTTTATGTATGCGAGAGGCTAAATCTGGGGATCATATTTTTTTTCATTGTGCCTTCTCCACGAAGATTTGGGACCATTTTAAGCATGCCCTGTCGATTCACTTTGCTATGCCAAATTCAATGAAGGATTTGTTTGCTCTATGGAGTTGGGGGCTGAAAGGGGATTGAGGTAGAATTTTTCTCAAAGCCATTATTCATGGTGTGATTTGGGGCATTTGGAAGGAGAGAAATAGAAGGATCTTTGATGATAAAAAGAGGAATGCATGGATGGTCATCGACTCAACTGTCAGGAAACATTGGAGTTCTTATTTTTTCTTCTATTTGGGTCTTTAAATAGATGGGGAGGGGATGTAATCGACATGACTGAATAATAAAGTTCTCTGGTTTTAATGGCTTCCACGAGTGGCTGCTTGCTTCAGGTTTTCATGCTTAACCTGAACCTGGTTAAGGTTTTACTAGGTTGTGGGTAGGGATTTCCCATAAGGTACGACCTCTCACTTCTCTTTCTTCCTTCTTTTTCTCATCTTTTATCTTGCTTTCTTCTTCTTCCTCTTTTCTTTTCTTTATTCTAATTTTATACTTGATGTTTTCTATGCTCTGCAACCATTACTTCTCCCATCATCTTCTTCAATCCCTTGCCACATAACCCATCTGCCAGACATTTCTAACCTCCCCTTTTAAATTTCTTTTCATTAAAACCCTATTTCATCATCAAACCATACCTGCGGCAGCCCATTTACGGCCCTATGTAAGTGGTCCTTTGTGTGTACTACTGTTGGAGGAAGTCCTCTGAGCACATGAGTGGTTGCTGTCCAAGGCTTCACCAGTGTTGCTGCTCAAGAGATCACTACAGCGTTAGTACTTGTTACCCTCTTTCTTACTGTCTACAACACCACAGGTATCCACTTTGCAGCACATATATATCAGTTATCATCTTGCTGTCCAGACTCTTTAAGCCCTCACAGACCCACATAGACATACACTCATATAGACCTTTCTGTCCATATTTAAAACTCACAATTCCCAGTCTTGTAATCTTGCTGTTTTCATAACTGGCAGACCCTGTTTGGTTCTCCATCTGACCCTCAAATATCTTACCTTAACTTACTATTATATCAACCTATAACAGACCAACCAAAGCCTTAAATGTCCCACTGCTTTGCAATCCCCCCTGATCAGCCCCATAAAATCCTAATTAACCTTTCTGTTCAGTCCTGTTTGAAAGCCCAGAATTATAAGACTTTAATTCCCATCTTGTGTCTCTAATTTCTGATTTCTGTTTGACCCGTTGAAACCCTCTATGACCTGTCCCAAATCAGAGCCTCTTTCATCCAATTCATATGGCCCTGGATTCCTAGTTGTCCCTCTTTGGATGCCCTGTGTCTAAGACTTAACAGAAGCCTAAACCTGACCAGAATTAATCCCTGATTAATCTTTCATTAGTAACCTTTTTCCTGCCAATTTCTGATCTTCCAACAGTTCTAATTCCACCCTGAGTTTGAATCTAACTTGGCCTACCCCGAACTCTTTTTTGTTCTGAGTGTTTTGTCCTCACTGCTGGGTTAATCTTCTAAGTTTGGGTACTGTTTCATAGACAAATATCAGTCTTTAATCTTTTCTTTAGGGATCTTAAAGGTTGAGTGTTGTTGATCATTCTATACCTGATTTGGGTGTTGATTGGATTTCTAATGATCTATTGGTTCTATAACTGAGTTACATTTGTCCTAGTTCCTTTTGTGGGCCCATTACCCACAGTAGAGCCTTTCTTTAGGCTGGTCCTGCATCACTTATGCTTTTACCTTGTAAGAAAATATTGTAATAAGTTGGAGAAATGGAGCTTTGAGTTAAAACTAATTTTATGATTTTTTCATTATAGAGGCTCCTGTCCATCTTTCGAAGATTGTATGCGTCCAATACGTCCTGCTGAAAGTGTGTTTCTGTTATATGACTTACCATCATTATGAAAACTTTTTTGACTTGGAACTTCTGTCATTTCAATGGTGGAGATAGATTTTTCCTCACAATACTTTTCTGAATCACAGAAATAAAATTTATATCCTAGAGCTTTTGAGAATTTGTTTCCTGTAGTTTGCTTCTATCTCGCTGAAAGTTTTGGTCATCCTGATACAGCAAACTACTAAGAAGCTTGTGATTTGGTCTGTGGTATTATTTATTAGTCTAAATTCTTTCTCTTCTTATTTTTCAAATGTTGCAATTATGTGAGGTATACTTACCATGTTTGTGGACACTGTAGTTGTGGAGATTCATGAATTTAATGATTTCATATCTTATTGCATTCATGGCAGTAATATCATGACAAATAAAAATTTCTATCTACCAATAACAATAATAATATATTAATGAAAGAAGTTAATTTCTATCTTGGGCATTCCAGAATTATTTCTGACCTTTAAAGAATATTGCTCAGTGCAACTTGTGCCAGGAACTGAAGTTGCAGTCGCACCAAAAAGACGGAAGAAAAATTTGGATCCCTACCAAGATTCCTACATACAATCTTCAAACAAAGAGCAATCAATGACAAAGGCACTACTACGTGTTCAAGATGCAGGAAGGAGATCAGTACACAGATGTGAGGTCAAAGGTGTTGATATGGGGATTGTGCTCACTTCTGTTGTTTTTATTCACCCGGAAACAGCTAAAAACTCATTATTTGATAATTTTCAGTTAGTTATTATATTGCCTAGATTACACCCTAACGAAAACATGAAGAATCAGAAAAATAATAACCAGAGAAAATGGGCCAATTCAACTACAAAGGAAGGAAATCGTGGGGCATTGATTGACAAGGAGGCTTCTAGGTATGCAGTTGTGCATCTTTTACTTTCAGATGCAGTAGCCAAAGGACATGTCATGCTTCCTCAGTCTCTTCGTCTGTATTTAAGAGTAGGCGTGCATTCATGTAAGTTTTTTTTTTTAACCAATCATTCTATGTAGTTGCTACACTCAGAATGGTCTGTTTTTGAACCACCATCTAATTCTTTCAACTTATTGTTGTATATTGATATCATGAATTGGTTTGAGTCCTTGTATATTTCTTAAGATTTGGGTTAACTTGATTAATTTATTAAAACATTAAAATGATCTATATTATGCAATAGATCAGGTATTTGCTAGTTCTCAAGGATTGATCATTTATGCAATAGATCAGGTATTTACTTCTGTTCTACCCATTTGGTACAGAAGTATGATTTGTTTTTTCAATGCTTTTTGTACTACCATTTGAATGTGGGGCACTTAAGGTTCAAGGTATATATGTTTGCATCTTTTAATATGCAAAAGGTCATTACCCAGTGCTGGTCCTGTAACTATGGGGTGTTGGGAGGGGTGGACCAGAGATAGACCTAACCTTTGGCTTTTTTGCACAAAGTGGCTGCTCACAAGATTCGTATCTCTGTTTTTGATATCCCTAGCCACTACCATTGCACCAAAGCAATGACCCTTGCATCTTTTAATATGTGATGAAGTTTAATTAACAAGGGAGCAAATAATAATGCTAAGGGAACATAAACTTCGATCATTCTTTAAATGTCTGATACATCTCGAACTGGGGCTCATAATAATTACCATATCCATATCACATTCAGTACAAAAGATTTGATATTGTGGTATACCAATTCAATACACTTTGATATGTTATAAACTTTTCGATATGTCTTTTTTCATATCGTTTATGTTTTTGGCATATTGAACGATAGGGAGGCATATCGAGTTTTAATGGGTGTTACTGCGTATTGACAATGCATTTAGGATAATAGTGGACTGTGTTTGATGATGCATGTCATCATGTCATATGAAGGCATTCTGGTAATACACGTCATTTGCAATATCGATAAATATTGGCATTTTTTTGCTTGATATTTATCATGTCAGAGACCCACCACGAGGATTTATACATGTAGTATAATTTCTACATTCAATACAATGCAAAAATCTATATAGAAATTCAAATTTTCAAAATGTTTATCAATATATACTTTCACACACATTGATATTTTTTTTAATTTATTTTCTTTTAGAATTATTACATGTTCATACTTTATAGAGGTTCCAGCCAAAGTGAAGACCAAACAATGTCCATATGATTTTGGAGGTCATGAGGTTATTTGACTGAGTTGATGACTCAAACATAAGAGGGATTCTGTATCCTGAAAGCAACTTCTTGATTTTCAATCTCTTTTTTGCTTTTGCCTGTTAAATGTACACTTATTTAGTGTAATATCATCAGATCTGCAGATCTATGATGTGTTTAATCTTCATTATGGGTTTAAATATCAGATGTACTCTTCTTTTGCATTTCTGATACTCTTTGCTATTTTATTGGTTATCATATCTCCCCATTTTCTCTAATGTTAAATATCATGATGGGTGTTTGATTTGAGACTTGGTGATTTCTATGTAAAGGGTCCTTGGTTTTGGAGAGACATACTTCTCATCATAGTTGCAGGAAAACTTGGTATAAGGTTGGAATTCCATGCTGCTTCCCCAAGTAGTGGGAAGCTCAGTGAAGCAAGTGAAAGCTATCTAGAGAAACGAGTAAAAGCCTCTAGAGAAGCAAGTAGAAAAATCTAGAGAATTGACTGAGATGTGATCCAAGAAATAATATTATACTTAATTTAATATAAATCCAATGCTATTAGCATTAAATAAAATATTATCTTGAGATTTAGTAATGAATTTGTAGGAAAAAAAGATTTAGAATTGAATTTGTTGTTTATATTATTTTATTCCAATCCAATAAAAAAGATTCAAATCTGATGGTTTTTCTACAAGGTCTTTTATC
>JAOXJP010228542.1:0-11108 GCA_025762735.1 Platanus orientalis | reverse complement strand
TATTTAGGCTTGCACCAAGATTTAGCTACCCACTTCCCCTTCACCTCAAGTAACTAAAAGTAGACTGCGTCTACCCTTGCACTCACTGCAATTCACGGTTGAAGGCCCAACACTAGGATGATCGGCAGTTCTCAACCCGGCACTCCCAATATTCTCGTACATGGTAAGAATTCATAACCAGAACACTTGGCACCTATATATATATATATATATATATATATATATATATATGCAGATCATGATCCCACAGCCCTATCAAAATATGTTCATGAATCCCACCCTACAATCTCTCTCCCCTTTACTTTGGATGGATCAAATGTCTTTTTGTCCTTGGTTAGTGAATGAATGCACAAACTCAATCTTACCCACTTCCAGTGACCATTTTGATCTCCGTTTTGTCTAGATACATAAACATTTGCTAAGGGGTACGAGATAAGATGACATCGACTGCAGCTCTAAATCACTTTACAGTCAAAACAGCTCTATCAGTGGCTGTGATTTGACACTCAAGATTAGAATATCAAATTTCAGTCAAATATTTTGTGGCTGTGATATGACCTGCTAGACTGTAGAGGGATTTAAAGTTGCAGATAATTTCCTTTCGTTGTAGTTGCTAGGAAACTTATTTCTAACGGTAACGTTTCTTAATAAAACCGTTTTTTGGGAACCATTCCCCTTAGACAAGCTTAATCGTCTGATTAAATTCCTTTCCTCATAAACAAGTTTAATCGTCTGGTTATATTTTTCATATCATTTCCCACAATCCCACCTTAGACGAATATGAGACATTTGTTGGCATCAAAGAAGTAAAAAAAAATACATACTAGGGCTTTTAAATGTGTGTTTATAACCTTTCAAAGAATATATTCTCTTCTTTTTCTCTGTCGTTTTCTCTTTCATATGTAGAATGAAATAAAGAGAACCCATTTTTCTGTGAAGTTACCAAACACAACATTAAAAATATCCTACGAGTTAGATCGTTGTGATGGTTGGTGAAATACAATGGGACACAAAATGTACAACTTGTACAATCCTTCCTATTTTGACGAAAGTACCATTTTTTGTGAAATGCGTCAAATCCTAATTGGTTCCACATCAATTCAGATTCCGAACTCAACATCATGGCGAACACTCATCAAGTGGTGACTCCCAACCTAAACAGTAAGGCTGCTAATTGGGTTAGGTTGGCTCGAAATCCGATATGTTTAATGTAAAAAATAATTAGGTTGTTCCAACCTAATCTCAAGCTCGACTGGTTTTAAGCCCAGAGTTTTATTTGAGCTGAGTTCCCATAGGTTCAAGGTCAACCCGAGGCCTGGTCCAAACTAGTTAACAAATAATAATTTCATTTATATGCTGATATTGGGTTTTTTATTTTTTTTTAATCATTTTGGATTGAAATATTTTTTTAAAAATTACTATCATCAAATAGTTGAACTATCAACTATTCAAAATAAAATAAAAAATAAAAAATAATGTTAGGGGTAATATAGGCCTAAAATTTGTCCAAAATTTAATAAAAGTGTTTTAATTTAGACAACCCAAACTTTGTCAAAGACTGTTGTTTTAAAACAGGTTAAGTTTGGGCCAAACTTTTGGGCTCAAAGTTTTATTTAGATCGCAGGCTTGGTTAAACATTTCGGGCTGAGTTTGAACAATCTCAACCTGATTGACAGCTCTACGTAAACGGCCTTAGATCATGTTGTAAGCAATACTGCTCTATAATTTACATGCATATACACATATTTAATGATGTTTCATTTCTAGAAAATGAAAGAAAAAATTAATAAAATGATGAGCCAAGGATACATTAAGTTAATAAAACAAACTGAGATATAAATAAATAAATTATAATATTGGTCAGAGAAGTAACTTCACCATTTTTAAGCTCTAAAACATATCTTCTTCAATTTAAAAATATCTTTAGTAGCTCTACATCAACTTTCAACTTTTTACACCTCCATTGAAGGGGAAGACACCATGAAATGCAGCAGCTTTTTTTGTTACTATCGCCTGTAAGGGGAAGTTGCCTGTATCCGATTCTTCCGCTTTTGGAGAAACCGTTGAAGAGATCGCTTCATCGACAGACCCATTGGGCTCTGAAGTTGAGACTGCAAAGGTGATACAGGTTGGGATTGGGGGGTGTTCATCCTTTCATCCATTTCTCGCCTTGCCAGCCATATGATAGCTCTAGCCTGCATTTACATTAAAAAAAACACTCCATTAACAACTTGATTTTTATTAATCCCCTTGAAAAATCCATATTTAGCAAATCTGTTTTTTTATACCCATACACATCCTAAGGAGGCAACAAAAAAAGGTGTATTTTGGTTTATTAATTAACTCATTAAATTAACTCATCAGATACCCAAATCCGTCAAACCGAGTGTTGGTTACTAGTTCTGGGTCAGAACTTTTGATTTTGCATTGACGGGTCAGGATCTAAGATGATTTTCCTTTTAGGATCAGGTTTGAATTGAACCCTGAAGGGGTCAAACCCAACCAATAGTACCCTTAGGCCAAACTCAACTGATTCACAAATTTCAAACCTTAATTTACTGAAGGGAATTAAGAGAGAATTGAGCATATATACCTGCAGCTCGGTCACGTCAGAAACACAAACACGTCCATTGTAGAAAATGTTGAGCTGTTGCAGGCTTCCGGTCGATCCATCGGACCTTCATTAAATTCAGGAAAGAAAACAGTGAGAAGTCAATTCAATTAGAATCAAACCGTTCAGAATTAAGAACAAAAGGATGAAAATCAACTGAATTCCCTAGAGGGAGAGAAATAGAAATGTAGAATCATATCCCAGTACTGATGGAAGACAGCCATCACATAATTTCCGATACATAATATCTAAGAAAAACAGGTACAAGTCTACTTACATGAATTCGCCGCCGGAATCCGAATCCGTCGATGGAAGATAATCGGAGGGGCAAAGGCGAAGGTCAAGATTGCAGTTCCTCCTCAGAGCAAGAGGGAGAGAAGCCTTTCTCATCTTGGATTCAACAAAGAGATCTGGTTTGTTAATAACCCTTTAATCTCTAATTCCCAAGGAAAGAAGGAAGGGATCCTTTGCTATATATGGCTTATGTGATAGAACTAGACACACGCCGGAGGGAAAGCGAGCGTGAAACGAAAAAACAAAACAAAACGATTTAAAAGCATGTGGAACACGTAATGTACCCTTTCATTCGTTCCTTTTCTTTTCATGGAAAAGTTTACTCACTTTTTCTCTTCCACATGCATCAACGTCGGCACCTTTTTTTCTTCTTTCCTGGGAATTTCTTCAGCCACCCCACAACCTTCTTTCCTCACAGTTTGTAAAACCGGTGGTGACTGCGACCTGGTGGAGTCTGGAACCTGTGTCCACAGCTTGTGTTGCTTCGTATGATGTGTATAATAGGTTGACACGTGATGCGTTCAGTGTTATTAGTGTAAAAATGGTGTTCAATTTAAAAAATAAAAAGAAAAGCCTATATTTTTTTTGCATGAGATGAATTTGACCTTACAAAAATCTATCATACTCTTTCTTATGAACCCTGGCCATTGTCCAACATATACAGTAAAAAAAATACAGTTGTATTATATGACGGGATTATTTTTAACTTTTAATAATCAATAGGTTGGGACCCATCCATTGGTACACCCCGATCTTCTTTCCATGAGACTCACATTCTTTTTAAGTAGGGTAGACAAAGTTGCGGCAGATCTTGGAGGTGCACATCTGTTGACAAGCCTTAATTTCTAAGTTCAAAACCTTCGTGGTAGTTTCATTGATGTTAACTACTAAATGAAAGGCTTTTTCAGGAAGACCATCTAATTTTCTAGGAAGGACCCTTGAAACCCCCTCCCTGCCTCCTATATCCAATCAAGCAAGTGGTCTAAAACTTAAAACCTCTAAATTACTTGGAAACTATTTGAAGAGGAAGTGAATTAATCAAGCTTCACAATGGCAAATGAGACCCCAATTGGATAAGAAAAGAATCCATTGTCAATGGGTACATTGACACATAAAAATTGACTCATATCCTCTATACGATGGTGAATTTTTGTGCCGGGCTGGAGCCACCATACAGGGGATGTTGTGTGGCGTCGGGTACTGACAAGGGAGGTGGGCCTGTATGGTGGCTCCAGTCCGGAACAAAAATTCACCGTTGCAGAGGCTGTGAGTCCCATAAAAAACATGTGTCCAAGACTTTATACTAGCTAGTCTACTAGACAATGATATGTTGGTAAATAAAGATGAGTAATTTACCAAATGTATATTACAATTTTAATGTGTCAATATTGCCCATATTTGTAATGGATGGTAAAATTTGGACTGGATTTGGACTACTTAAAACAATGTCTTGTAGTAGTCAAAAAACATTATTATTGTGAGGGTAGATAAAAGAAAATTGAATTGACCTTAGGATTTGAAATTTTTTAAAAGGAAGTTCATTGAATTGAAATCTATTATTTGGATCAACTTGTTGAAGTACTTGGAATTAAAGAGTACGCAATCTTTTTTCTCCATTCTCTTTACTATCAAGGACATCAATTTAAAAAAAAGCCCCAATCTTGCATCCACCTAATTCTTAATGATGTAACCAAGGATTTGGGGATTGATTGGTCAATTCAATCCAAGCTAAAATCAATTGGTCTAGATCAACCAATCTGATCGTATAGAATTTCACCGACTCTAAACCGGTTAATTTATGGTCAGGTTCATCAAGCTCAATCATGGGTCAGCTGGATTGTCCATGAATCAACATTAATCATCACTGATTCACATCAATTCAACTCATCTAAATCATGGTCCAATCGTCGGTTGGGAAACAAGGTTTGTATCGGGTCAAACCAATCCCAATCTTGAAAATTGATCATGACTAACTATCAACTACCATCTTGCCAATTCACTCAATTGTTTTTTATTTTAAGAAAAAAGTGTAATAAGTCCAAAACCATTTCTAGAAATGTAGGTTGCCTACTACAAAGTCAATTCTGCATGTTGATCAGACTCATTTCCCATTTTGAAATGAAGAATGACAAAGGATTTCAAATTAGTATAAATGAGTTTTCCACTTTTGAATTCCATAATGGATTTGAAATATTACTATCCTTTTTCGCCATTTCCATCCCACCAATTTTATCTGTGCACCCCAATTTCTGGAATTCAAATGCACAAGAATAATTTCAGTCAAGAGATAGAAGTAATATTTGTTCCATTATTATTTACTACTAAAATTAAGGCTTAATGAAAAAAAAAATGCTGGATTTTGATTAGTAAATGAAATCAATTGTAGGGTATTTGTTAGTTAAATAGATATCATAGAAACCAATTATAGGGTATTTATGACCAGAATTTGGCAGTTTAGACTTTAATGATCAACTATACCGATTTGTTTATGCTTTAAGGTCCTATCTAATTGCCATGAAAAGCTAGTTTTCTCATGATTCTTGGCAAAATCTTCTCATGGATCATTTTAAAACTGTTTAGTTGCCAAGACCAATAAATAATCCTCAATCTTTGAATTTTTTTATTTATAATTAACTATTTTTTTTTTTTATTCAATTCAAGGCTAACAAATAGGACCTTAGGGTTAGAAAAAGATTCAGTTTTTCTTTTTTGTACACGTGATGCATGTTTAGTTTTCTCACGTGATTTTATTAGTCATTCTATTTTATTCACGTGGCGATCGAGTTGAGACAGCCAATTAAGTAGGCAAGTCGTCTCATTAGTTGAAGATAGAAGGATAGCCTACAAACTGATAGCTACGTGGAGAACACAGTGATTGGACAGAAACATGATGGGACGGAACTGAGTCTGGAGATCCTGCAAAAATGCTCTCCCTAACAAACGTGAACCTTCCAAGAAGCCCTATCCTCAATCTATTTCTAAATCAGCAGCAATACACTAAAAATTAGGTGAGAACGAATCTTATGAGAATTGTGAAAACGGCATCAGGGTACGGACACTGATGTGTCAGCCCCTCTGATGCCGTTTTCACGGTTCTCACACGCTTCTTTCTCACATAATCCAAGCCCGCAGCAATAAATTGGAAAGGAAAAAAATCGTTGTTGTGAATTAAAATATTAAAGAAAAAAAATCGTTGTTGTGAATTATTTAGGAGAGGGAAATGTGGTGAACACATGCAACCCTGTACTTTCATCAAAGTCGTATAAATCCTCTTGCTACTTCATTAGTCTAATTAAACCATTCTATGATAATTTAATAAATGATTGAGACGAGATTCAGCAATTTTAAATCATGCAGAACGAAGTCATATGCACAATGGTTGATGAATCATAAGTCTAGTGTGGGTTAGGCCCCGGGTTGGTCTGAATTTTTTTATTTTTATTTTTATGATGAATTTTCTTTGGGAAATGATCTGTTGCACCACACACAACATAGGCTTACACTTGGTGGTTTTTTGAATTTGGTTCCCTTTTTAAATAGGGAGTAAATGTTCTTTGGTACACTTTTTATGGTTTTAACCCTATAAACCCCATTTTTTCTTTTTTTAATCTAGGATTACAAAACGAAAAAGTTTGAGCCCAAGAAACTCATCACGTGTCTCGTATTTATAGAATTGAGATCCACCACTGAACAAGTCTTATCTAGGCCAAAATTAGCTTGAAAAATGATATTTAACTACAACAAAGATGGTTTTTAACAGCATACTTTAGGCAGCGTTTTTATACAAATGTTACAAAAGGTATATTATTATACAACATTTCTCTCAAAAAAATGCTGCTAAATTGGGTAAATCACAAAAATAACTCTTTTTAAACGTTACATAAAGTAAAAAAAACGTTATTTATACAATGTTTTCAAAACGTTATATATGAACTTCCACAAAAACACTATTAGAAGCGTTTTCAAAACGCTCAGTATAAGAAACGGGGTTTATACAGCATTTTCAAAACGTTTCTTTTGTATTTCCACAAAAAGATGAAAATGCTTCTAATAGCCGCGCAACAAAACCTTTAAAAGCATTATTTTAAAAACACTTCTAATAACCACATATATAAAACCTCTCGCGCTCTTTATTTCTTTCCACTTTCTCTTCCTTTATTTTCGCGTTCAAGCTCTTGTTTCAAGCTCTCTAAAGTTACATGTACAAGTATGCTCTCACCTCTTCTCCCCCTCCCCCTCTCTCTACCTCTCCTTCATTTAATGCTTGGAGTGAAATCATTAAATTCAAGGACTCTTAGGGGTTTTCTAGGGTTTCAGATGGAAAGATGGGAATCAGTGGCAGCAAATCCGTAATTGCTTCGCTATAATCGTCACCACTCATGTTGGTTCTTCGATTTCCCCTCTCTGCTTCTTTGAATTTTTCTACCAAGTTAACTACTTCATCATAGAAGTTTTTGAATTTCTAGGAGGATTAATCACTCATGTAAGATGTTCTCTCTTTTTGTGGATTCAGGGGATGAATTTTCAGTTTTATTTTTTTTTTATTTTTGTTCTTTGTTCTTAAAATTTAGTTGCAGAGAATGAACCATTGCGTTCCGGTTTTTGACATGGAGGATGAAACTCGAATCCAATGTCTTTGGGATTGTCACTGAAGAAGAAATCGAAACTATGAGTTCCTTGAGCTTTTTTCTAGTTTAATAGAGTTAGATGTTCAGTGTCTCTTTTTGGATAAGATTTTTATGTAATTTTGATTCTAAACACTTGTGAGGAAAAGGTTGCAGAGCTTCTATGGCAAAATGGACAAGTCGTTGTGCAGAGCCAGAGCTAGAACCAGAGATCTCTCAAGAAATCCTCTATCTAATATGCAATTGTTCTAGCTAGAGGATCAACGGCGGAGGAGATTTGATCGTCTACGGCCACAGAGGAGGAGACAGCGAATCAGCTGATACTTCATTAGGGGTACAAACACCTTTTAAGAAGTGTTTCAAAAACGCTACTTAAAATCTACGACTTTTCGTGACGTACATCAAAATAACGTTTAAAAAATGTTCTCTATAAGTTAGGAAGTGTTTTTCAAATGCTCAAAAAACTGTTTTTTGTTGTAGTGAAGATATTTTCTTTTTATGCATTTGCTCGTACAGAGAAAAACAAAAAGACTAATGAAACTTCAAAAGGTTCCAAAAAATCATGCATAGATCATAAGATTAGCAATCATGTTGATTTTTGTGTAGCTGATTTATTAGGATTGTATTAATGTTGGGTCTTGACCTTTTATCATAAGACATATGGCAAATTATGGGGACCTCAAACCTATCAAAGCATCCTATGGCCCTAAGTCATTTAATTCAATTGCCTAGGTCCAACCCTTTTAACACAAAATCTCCAGACTGTCTAATTTTTAGTCTGGCTCTAATTGGGGTGGACCACATGCATATTGGCTAACTGGAATGGCTAGTCTAGGTTTAAGAACAATGGTTCAAATCCATATATATTTCACAATTAGTTTATAGTCAGCTATTATTGTGAGTATCATTTACTATGACCCTTAACTTCCCCTTCCTTTCACTTAGAAGTCTTAGTTAATTATAAATAAATAAAAACGTTCCCTTGTTTCGAATTAAACCTTAAGGCAGCGTTTGGCAGCCAATGAATCACTTTATTTGAGTTCCCAAGGCTTTTGTACACACAACGGGATGGTATTTGCAACAATTTGTGCTTGATAACACAAGTCATTTCAATTTACAGAAAAACCTAAGATGACTTCATTTCTTATTGTAGTTAACAATTCAGTATAAATTTGAATGAGTTCCTTAGGAAACCATCACCTCATGGCTACAAATGCCTTGACAAACTCAAATGAAATGATTACATTACAAAGGTTGCCAAGCAGGCTATAAAGAAATTGGCGTACATCTATCAATATGAGAAGGTCTAAACATGCATGTGCCTTCCATTCTCAAGGGGACACTTGGGGGTCCAGGGTGCATGAGTGCAAACTGTACCTACACCTGCCATATGTTAACCGCAGCCGACTTTTAAAGTTTATTTGATACATGCAGGTCTACATCAAGCTCCACGCGGATACACCGTTGGTAATGGGGTGAAATCGTATGCGCCACACCCCCTGAGAGACCCTCGGGGGGCAGAATCAATTTACTTTTTGGAGGTTTTTGATTCCCCCTCCCAAGTGTCCCATCAGGAGGGGGGTGTCGCACTTGATATCAGACCCACTGTTGGTGTTTAGTTTAGTTACAGGACCGTCTCCTGCAGATGCTAGAGAAAAACCCTCCAACAATCTGCAGGAGAAAAACCCTCCAACATTTTTTTTTTTTTTTTGGTATTTGATACCTGTCCAATGAACAAAATGGAACCGGCCATCAGCTAACATTGTTAGCAATCAACTAGATAGGTGTCAACATAGCAGAGATGCTGGAAAGTTTTCCTCCAATCCAATCCCTTGAGTTTTTTACTCTGCGGTGCTAACATAGCATGTGCTAGCTAGCCAACGGATTCCCTTGTGAAATGCAGAAAGAACGCGCTTGGCATTTGACCCATTTGGCAATTTGACATGGCATAGCTAAAGGTGGGTACTGTTGACCTGACCCACTACATCTGCTATGTTTGTGTGTTTTGGGGGGCGATATCCTCTGCACCGTCCCCCTCTGTGACGCTTGGGAGCCGAGACAGAGGGGGGAATCAATTCACTTTTTGGGGGTGAAGTGACAACTCCAAAAGTGAAATGATTCCCCCCTTCTGCCTTGGCCCTCGTGCGTCGCAGAGGATATCAGGTCCAAAACTACCTTCTTCCAAGTGTAATATTGTAAGAGAACCTACACTCAATTGAAGGTGTTACTCGTGTTTTTCGACTTAGTTTTCACACATATTAAACAATTTGATGTGAGGAGACTGCTGGAATTTTTAGAAAAGCTGGACATGTTTTCATGTACATTTTGCAACCCCAACTCAAGCGAGTAATAAGTTTACAAGGTAGGTATTTTACGTATTTGAAAGATTATATATGTTTTTTTAGAGACAAGGAGTTGAATATGAATTTAGTCGTATCCTAAAGGTAACTTAGCACATTCTCTTGCACAATCAACTGAGGCCTTGACTATGTTCAAGAAACATGATATGACACTTTTTGGTTTTGATTAACTCGGTTCTTGCTTTTATTAAGTTGTAATACTTGACTTTGAAGGAAACTCCAATTTTCAACATCCCCCTGTCCCAAAAAGAAAAAAAAAAACGAATAAAAAAAGAAGTATACAGTAAACGTTCCTTTTTTTGGTGGGGGGGGGCGGTAAGGAAGTATTGTTCCTTCGAGATGGATGGTGTGAGCATACATAATTGATATAATTATTTGGTTAGGTTTCACTCATAATTGGATGACCTTATTGACCATTTGCTTCTCTCTGTTCTCATTCCAAAGTTGTTCTCTTAAATATTAATAAGCTTGAAGGCCAGCTTCCAGTGGGAATCTGAGTGTTAACAAGCATGTCTATTTGATCCTCTTCAATTATTTGTTTCACACATGCGCACAGAATCATCCCTGCCCAAATCAGATGGTCCCCCTATGATCATCCATAAGAGAATATAGACTATCTTCATCTTGCTTTTGCTCAGAGTATCTTCTTTGGGACTAGCTTTGGTTTTGCGACCTTATCCATCATTTGAATCATCTACATAAATAAATTTCTTTAGTTTAAAAAGCAGTTCGATTATTTACAAAGAGAGAATGTTGGAAGATGTGACTTAATTTTGGCCCAACCAATAAAGGGGGAGTTTGTTATTGGTATTGGTATTGGAAGATAGGCTTCGAAAAAGAAAAAGGTAGCAATTCTTTCATTCCTTTGAGCAATAAAAGCCGTGCATTTGATTTCCAACCCTCAAGATCCTAGCATTTTTGTTTATGTTGTTCCTTTGATGGGTGCAAATCTACGAGAAGAAGAGACTGCTATCTGTTGTGGGTCCTACTGCAAATGTTTTTTGGCTGGGTGTAAAAAAGAGAAAACACCAAAGTTATAAGAAAGAAGATGCGACTATCGATTTTGGGCCTCACGTTCATCTTTTTGCTTTTTAAAGGATTTGAAAGGAGTTGGAGAGAGATAAATCTTTTTGCTTTTTAAAGGATTTGAAAGGAGTTGGAGAGAGATAGAGACTCTCATCATTCAAGCACAGCCAAAATGACTCATGTGCCTACATT
>JAOXJP010228541.1:0-25095 GCA_025762735.1 Platanus orientalis | reverse complement strand
CCCAAAACACAACAATTTGTGATAAAGATTTCCTTAACAGCCAGTCAAATGTCCTCCCTGCATGCGTACCACAGGTTTGACAAAGATGGGGAAGCCAGCTTTTTCTTTCCATTCTGAAATAGGTATTCCTCTTATGCAAAAAGGATACTTTGAAATCTAACAATGCTTTTGAATTGATTGCCTTCAACTTTTTATGTACCTGTTCTATCTGGGAGCTAACATCATAGCCTCCACTATTCATAAAATCGATGGTTGCGTCTTCCCACCAAGGCAACAGGCAATGTAAGCGACCCACCTAGAATGGAACAGACGAATAAAATGTTATTATTTCTTCTACAGTATTAACAAAGCCCTACGAAATAAAATCTCAGCCTCCGATAATAGAATTAAGTATGAATGTAAATGCTCACATTAACCCAGTCTAAGCTGGTTGCAAAAGAAATACTATTGAAAGCCAAAAAATTTGCATACAACCGCAGTGGAATGCTCTTTAGTAATGACACCTGGTACAAGACAGCTCTGAAGTTTAGTTCATGGGAGATTCAAATAATATGAAAAACCATAAAAACAAACAAACAAACAAACAAACAAATTCTTATAGAATTAAAGAGATTACTTCGGGTAAACTGAATATGCCAGCTTGTTAGGTTGGTAAAGTTGGGGGTTCAATATGCATAGTCACCTACTAACAACTAACCACTGGCCTACCTACCAGTCAAAAAAGAAAAATTTTGGGCAATTCATCAATGCAAAGATGTGTACTTATTGAGTGCTGTGAAATATTTGCAGCCCATGTTTGGTGGGTCCAGACAAGAAGTCTCGGAGGTTAAAAAAACTAACCCAATTAATTTTTTAATCTTTATTCACCATTCTCTTTACCCTTCTTTGACATTAAAAACAATGGGCCATAGATGTAACATCTATATGACTGAATGACATTTTACCAATCCCAGTGAGATCCATCAAATTGTTGCATGCATGCTTAGTGTCCACCTCACCCAACCAGGACACTCTTTGGTTTGGTTTCTGTATTTATACATATAATCTTCCCAAAAAGTAAATAAAAGGTCATCACCCAGTGCCGGTCCTGTAATTACAGGGTGCTGGGAGAGATGGATGGGAAACAGACCTAACCTTTGGCCTTTTGCACAAAGTGGCTGCTAGATTTTCATGCTTGACAGCCCAAGCAACTACCATTACACCAAAGCAATAACCCTTTTACAAAAAAATAATGGTTATAAAAGACTATCAGATATAACAGTTTAATCACGTAAGTTTATCTTCAATTCCTTTTAATGGTGTATACCTTTGAATGGTATTAAAAGATGGTCCATAAGGGTTCACGGTGCAAGAGTAAACAAAATTTGCTTTGGTTGAATAGTGTGGAAAGAATAAAATCCAAATCTTCCAAGACTACATCACTATCCTGAGGTTTTGAAGACATAATATTCGATATGCTTAAATGGCATCCATTTGGAAGGATCATAAATGCCTTAGAATTACCAACTCTAAACACAGGTTGATAGCAATATTATAGGAAGGGAACAATTGAAGCTAATGAGGAAAAGAACAAACAAGGAGTAGAAGCAAGCTCAACTTTTCCTGAGGATCAATAATACTTTTACAGGAAAACTAGATTCTCCAGTAAAGAACTACGAGTTTTCACAAGGCCAGTGTGTTAGTTCTTGCTCATTGGAAGGTTTGAAAGTCATCCAAACTGTTTTGCACAAGTCCTTCGGTAGTTGGAAGTAAATCCTCTAGTTGCGTCATGTCATTTGTAGGGCTTCTCAAACCCCATTTGACAAACAAGGATATTCTCTAGGAAACTTTAAAAGTTCTTTCAGGCTGGTGGATCAGAAATCAAAAAGGCAGAGGCTTTTGCTCTATTGGACAGTTTGAAAATCTTTCAAACTTGACACCAATCATGGTTGAAGGTAGGGTGACAATTTGATGGCTGGGCTGGGCTGGGCTTGGGCCAGGCAGACTGCAAGATATATAAGGGACTTTGAGCAAGTCCAAACAGAGACCACCCCACCAATTTGAGCTGGAGACAATGACCCCAGCTGGCATAAATGTGGGCATAGTTGGACCATAGTACCAGAGCGAGAGGCGAAAGCGGGAATCAATGCGAAAGCGAGAAGCAGAAAGCGAGGCTCAATAAATCCTTGGGAAGCAAAAAGCGAAAAACAATAATAATGTAAATAACTATAAGTTATAATCAATAATTTCAACTACAATACATAAAGTGAATAAACTTAAAGAAAGTACAAAAAAACTTAAAAGCTAGATTATGTAAGTACAAAGAATCATGAAAACCATTTGTTATTAGTATTGTCAACCATACCTTAGATTTTACAATACATAAGATTTTTGTAGATAACTTTCATCTTATAGTCAAAATATCGAAGACCTTGTATAAAACCAGCAGATTTGAATCTTTTTTATTGGATTGGAATAAAATAATATAAGCAATCAATTTAATCTAAAATCTTTTTTCTTTCCTACAAAATCATTACTAAATCTCAAAGATAATATTTTATTCAATGCTAACAGCATAGGAGTTGCATTAAATAAAATACAATATTGTATTTTGGATCGCTTCTAGGTCAATTCTTCAAACGTTTCTACTTGCTTCTCCAAAGACTTCCACTTGTTTTACTAAATAGCTTTCACTTGCTTCACTTTCACTGTGCTTCCCACATTTGGGAAGCGCATTTCCCGCTACTTTAGGAGGTGAAATAAAATTAGCTTCCCAAACAAGCTTCTCACCTTGCTGCAACTATGAGTTGGACAGTCAAGCTTGTAGGGCTGCCCAAATAATTGCCAACTTTCACTCTAAGACCTCCCACATAAGGAGAAAATACCTTAATGACTAATTCAAGAAAGCAGCATACGGTATGTACATGTATATACACCTTTTTAAATGCATTTATATGTATATGTATTATGCAAGTACATGTAACACATAATATAAATGTATATGTATTATGCAAGTACATGTAGCACATAATATAACTATCACATAATATAAATGTATGTGTATAGCATATTATAGCCGACCCCAAATAGTTGGGATAAGGCTGTTTGTTGTTGTTGTTGTTGTTGTTGTTGTGTATAGCATATTATAGATTGTAAATATGATGATATTATATATTTATACTCTGATTGGGCTAAATGTTAAGCCCAGGTCCAGCCAAAAAATCAAACAAGAATCTGAATGGGCCAATATAAATATCATATAATATAAGGCGTATTATTGATTATATATATGATGATATCATATATTTTAGGCAAAGCTAAATGGTAAGCCCATGCCCAGCCAGAAAATCAAACAAGAAACTGAACAAGACCAGGCCAAACCAGCTGGGCCCGGCTGAAAATTGCTACCCCTAGTTGAAGGCAATTCCTCTAGTGCCATCTCCAGGGCTTCTTAAAGAGTGGAGGGGCCTTGGAAACTAGCAACAACCATTGACCATATTAGACATCTTATGCCAACTTAACTGTTTTGTATCATATGTGTCACGATTCTGCTAAGGAGATTCTGAAGGTAATGATGGCTACTGTAAAGAGTTTTATTTACCAAATATACATACAGGCATGTAAATATGTACAACATGGGATTCATATTCTCCACAAGCATCAAGATTTAAACATCAAAACTTGTGAATTAATCCTTGCATCAAGAGAATTATGGAATACATATACTCACCCCAGCATAGGCTACTGTTCTAGGTAATTTGGTCATCTTTCCCGTGCCTTCTGAATACACACTTGCATCAATCAACACCAGCTTTGTCACCTGCAACATTTGAGAAGTATTCTGAGATATCTCATAAGGCTTGCCATTATCAACTTTTCCATCCACTTTATCAATGTTCGAGAAGTATTTTTATCAACTATTGTGCGCACTTGCTGTTTCTAATGGTGAATGATTGTCATTGTAAAAATGAAAGGTTTAAATCCCAGAATAAAGGCCAACTCACCCAGGCCGAAATCCAGAAGGAGTCATATAACTTATACAGGTCTTCAATGTAGCTTAGTCACAAGAATTTCTTTTGCTAAAAGAACCCTTGGACTCTCATCATATTAGATTGACTAGGCCAAGTATGAAAAACACATGGTATGGCTCATATAATACTTCAGAATTTGGTGAAATTCCTGAATCACTTTGATACTGCCACAACTTATGCAAGTTGTGGGGAATCAACATTGCAAAACTATTAGGAATATCTACCACAGATAAATTATTATAAAAGATAAATAGGCCAAAACAAATTATTTCAAAAAGAAGTACTTTACCCTTTTCCACTTAAAAATGATAAAAGTGAAAAAGAAAACAGACTTTAAAATGTTATTTGGTAACCTTTCTGCAACTGGATTCATGATGCATGTTTATGAGTACAATGGGAAATACTTACAGCTTCTGAATGGTTGACTGCAAAGTCAATTGCAACAGCAGCACCAAGGCTTGGTCCAACTAATATCATGGGCTTTCTGATGTAGGACTTCCAAAGCTATAGAGGAAAGAAAAAAAAACCCAACTTGGTGCATCAGCTCAATAAAAAAATGAAAATGAATATCATCATGGATGGTGGGGATTGCCTCTCTAGTCTCTACCCACAATTGGTGTGCATATAGCCACCAATACAGACCATTCAATTGATGGAGAACCACCAACTTGCAGTCCTGAATATCTAATGGCAGTCCTGAATATCTAATTAATAATGTTAACTAATGGACTGTAATAGTCATCACACAGGTTGTCCATGTATCAATGGATGGTATCAATGAGCAACATTCACCATGGAGGCGCTGGCATATGCTAGGTTACTGTTCAGTGTTTGTTAAAGTTTCTAACAATCAAAATATGCTACAAGGATAACCAGTATCAGAAAGGTGCCAAGTGTACGAACATTTAATAAGATCCTGTTGATCACAAAATGATATCAAACACATGGATGGTGAAAAAATATGTGATGAGATTGTAGTAATTGTATGTGAATATAGGAGAAAAAATACCTGATAGAGGTGATCACGCTTTGATGCCACATTACATGACGGAAGCCTTTCTGACATAGGCAAGTGAAAAACCATAGTGCATGATCTAAGGACTAGAAAGGAAACAAATAACACGTTTGGGGCTGAGACAGATATACAAACCTAAATCAGAGAAGCCCCAGCCAAGGACATCCACGGCCCAAGTCTCCAACCCAGCCTCCTCCAGCAATGGGTACGAGTATCTCCATTCTAAACAAGAGCTGAAATTAGATAGAATGAACTGTACAGGCTCAGCAAGAAATGGCTATACACATACAATAAAACACAAGTACTAACTAACATATAACACTGGCCTGTCAAAACCATGAAGGAGAACCACCGGATTTGTCTCACTTTCCAACAATGGCTTCACACAACTACTCATAATACAGTTCTCGGAGAATCTAATCTGCAATGGTCGCAGGTGCCACACATTAGTCCTACAAAGTGCAAAGAACGAGATACCAGTAATGGATATCAAGTCTATGAGACACCACATCCACAGTAGTTGTACGTCATTGAACAAGAACCAATTACACACTGAACATCAAGAACCTATCAAAATATTTCTATGTTTCAGTCCAGAGGTCAATGGTTACAGCACAAGCTAGATGATCCTGACAAACCCAATAGGAAATGCTGACTGATGTTGAGATGTGTTGTGTTGAGGGTAGTTTGGTCCAGTATATTGTATACAACTTCATGTATAGTATACCATTCATTATGGTATACCAAACCTTCATCACATATAACATTACATATAGAGTGGTGAGATAATCATATGATTCCCAAATTTCTCTAATTCTTCTCTCTTCTCTCTCCTTTTTCTCTCTTTTTCTCCTTGTTTAGGCCACAAACCATCTTTATCAAATCCAACTTGGTATCAGAGCTATCAAGAGTACGATCTAAGCATGTTAGAATTGACGAGCAACACAAAGAAGGGCTGATGTCAGCGTCCGTACGGCTGATATCAGCCAGGCCATATAGGTGTCAAACCAGGCTGAGCCTAGTGTTTGGGTCGCAATGCTCTGCAGAGTATTATGCTTATCTTTTCAGATTTTTTTGAGCCTTAGAATGGTGTTTTTTGAGCTCTTTTCATAGCAAACAAAAAAGTACAGATTTGAAGAAATCCCTTAATCCGATCAGATCGGGAGTTTTTTCAGTGGTTGATTTGAAGAGGATGGATCGTTTTTTCATGATCTTTCATACAAAACAAGTCTCACTTGATTGGGTGGAGTTTTGAGGGAGTTACAAGTACTTTTCAACAACGTTTTTTACGCCCAAGCCTTTTTTTTTGCATTTTTTTTGTTGTGTTTTTTCAAAAAAAAGGGGGAGGGGGGAAATTGATGTGGGACACAATTACATACTTTTCCATGTTTATGTGTAATCTGGTAATGATTTGAGGAATTTTTTAGATGTGGTTGAAGCCGTGTGAGGGTGTCTGCTCACTTTAATTGTGCCTGTGTGTGTGGGTTGCTGTCCAGCAGTGTGTAAGGACCTGTGTAGGTCGAGTGGTGTGTGGATTAAGTTTGGGGTGACTTCAAAGACTAAAACATGTCTGAAGAAAATCAGAATCGAGCCAAAGCCTAGGCGAATCGCGTTGAGGTGAGGTGAGCTACATTCCCATAGTTGGAGATCCTTCTCAAGTACAGGTTACCACTATCAAGTTCAATGGTAATAATTATTTAATGTGGTCCAAATCAATCCTAATCTATGTTCAAAGCGAGGGTAAAGAAGAATATCTAACAGGTGAGATAGAGGTTTCCCAAGACTAACCCCCAATATAGGAAGTGGAAAATAGAAAATGCCATGGTCATGGACTGGTTGTTAAATTTGATGAGGCCTGAAATAGGCGAGCACTACTTATTTTTGGAGACTGCCCATCAGATCTAGGAGTTACTATTGAAGTCCTATTCTAAAGTAGGACATACTGGCATGGTATATGAGCTGCAACAAAGGATTGCTCAATTTAAGCAGGGATCAGCCACTAGCTATTTGTTATGCTTCATTGAGAAAGTTATGGGAGGAACTAGATCATTATACTATTTATCATCCTTCACGTACTAAAGATGCCACAATTTACAAGAAACATGTTGAAGAAATTAAGTGTTCGAATTTCTAGCAGGGTTAAATTTAGAATATGAACAGATCCGAATTCAAATCCTAAACATGCCCCTTCAACCTTCCCTTGATGAGGTTTATACATATGTTCATCGGGAAAAGAGACGACGTGGAGTGATGAGCTTGGCTCCATCAGTTGAAAATCGGCATTCGTTTCTAACTCCAGTAGAGGTGGTCATGGCGGTTCTACAGGATGGGGTCGGGGTGGAAAAGTCCACTTCACTTCAGGTGATCGTAATAGGCTCAAGTGTGAGCATTGTGGATCAGTACAGACACACAAAGGATCAGTATCAAGATTTATATAGTCATCCTCATGACTTACCTCCATGCCAGTTTCAAAGAGGTGGAGCCAATAGTGGCAGGGGAGGAGGTAGACTAGGTGGGCACCGACCTATTGCGAATTCAGTAGCATCTTCTACATCTTCTTCAGAGATTATACCTGCAACTTCTACACCTATCACTTCATCCGATGGTAGTCTGTCTAAAGAGGAGATTAAGGCTTTCCATTGCTTTGTCTCTCAACTCGATGTTACTCCAGCAGTTCTCACTTCTTCATGTGCAGCTTTAAGTAACTCTACGTTAGCTTTATCTGCGTCTATCTCTACTTCTCAGAGCTCCTGGATCATTGATTCAGGAGCCTCATACCACATGATGGATATGTCCTCCCTCTTTACAACCTATTCAGTTAGTTCTGGAAAAGATAAGGTCCGCATAGTTAATGGATCTTATTCCTCCATTGTTGGGCATGGTGATATACATGCCACTTCTACCTTATTATTGTATTATGCTTTGCATGTCCCTAACTTTACCTTGAATTTGTTGTCTATTAGTCATCTTACCAAAAGCCTTAATTGTAGTGTCACGTTCTTTCCATCTTATTGTTTGTTTCAGTATTTGGAGACGAAGATGACTATTAGTATTGGTCATGAGAAGAATGGGATCTATCTCTTGGATTCGGACTCGTAGTCTTCAGTAGATACCCTAGCAATAAAAAGGGACATATCTCCTACACCAAAAAATGAGTTGTTACAATGGCATTGGTATCTAGGTCACTTGTCTTTTGATTTGTTAAGGAAGATGTTTCCCAAGTTTCATTTTGATTTAAATAAATTTCATTGTAAACCTTGCCAACTGGTCAAACATTGTCATTCTACTTATCCAATTAATCTAAAAAAAATTCTTTTGTTTTTTCTCTTGTTCATTCTGATGTTTGAGGTCCATCTCCTATTACTTAATACATTGGCTTTAAATATTTTGTTACATTTGTGGATGATTTTTCAGGGGTTACATGGGTGTGCCTATTGAATAGAAAAAAGTGATGTTTGTATAGCATTTAAATCATTCTATAACACGGCAACTACACAGTTCAATGTAAAAGCCCATGTACTTTGTTCTGATAATGGTGGAGACTATCTTTCCAACTCCCTTTCATCATTCTTTGATGAGTCTAGGATTGTTCACCAAACTACATGTCCACGCACTCTTGCTGGGGCTTGTGGAAGGAAAGGAACTCTATGATTTTTTAAGGAAAGTCGAGGATCTATGAAAAGTTGCTTCTTCAAATTCATAATACTCTTTTAGAATGGATCTCTATTAGGAGTGAGTTTAACGAAAGAGAGTGGGATTCCATTTGGTGTAAGTAATTGTTTTGTTTATCTTTTAGGGGGCTTCTCTTTTTCTTTGGTTGTTTTTTTTGCTTTTGTATCCTTCACCTTCTTGGTGAGGTTCCTTTTGTATTCCGTTCTTATTCTGTTTCAGCTTTCAATAAAGTTTTATCCCTTAATCTCTCAAAAAAATTAAAAAAAAAATAAAAAAGATGCCTACACAGATTCTTTCTTTTAGGTCTCCATTGGAAATATTTTCTCCCAATATTCCTTTGTTTTCACTTCCCCCCAAAACTTTTGGGTGCATCTGTTATGTACATGTCTCTAAGTCTTATCACACTAAACTAGATCCAAAGGCACTTAAATGTGTCTTCTTGGATTATGGGCTAATCAGATAGGATACAAGTGCTTTCACCCACCTACCCATAGGAAATTTGTTTCTCGAGACGTGACATTTTTTGAGTCTATTCCCTTCTCCTCAGGTAGAACATCTCTTTAGGGGGAGAATTTCAATGAAGAGTTGTCCTCCTCAGTCCCTCTTTCAATTCATGTACCTTTGTATTACTTTGATAACGGTGTTAGTGGAAATGTGAAGACTAAACTCAAAGTATATACACGAAGCAAGAAGACATAAGGTGAAGACAATTCGCAGCATGGATATCAAGTTCAGCAATAAGCAGATCAAGTTTAGAATTCTTATGCCCCCATCCCGGAGTCTTCTTCAAATCTAGTTTCTGAGACAAGTAATTCCACTTCTCCTTCTACCTTAGTGGATGACTCTGGCATACCGATTGCTCTTAGAAAGGGTGTCAGATCATGTACTAACCATCTTATGTCTAATTTTGTCTCCTACCATGCTTTGTCCTGCTCTTTTCAGAACTTTGTTGTTTTTTTATCTTCTATCACCATTCTCCACAGTGCATCTAAAGCAGTATCACAACTACAATGGAGGGCTGCCATGAAAGAAGAGATGAATGCGCTATAGAAGAATAATACTTGGGAACTAACTGATCTCCTTAAAGGAAAGACTATTGTTGGTTATAGATGGGTATTCACTGTAAAACACAAATCAGATGGGTCAATGGAAAGGTACAAAGCTTGATTAGTTGCAAAGGGATATACACAGACATTTGACATGGACTATCCGGAGACTTTTGCCCCTATAGTAAAGATGAATTCAATCAGAGTCTTGATGTCATTGGCAGTTAATCAGGGATGGCCACTTCTTCAGTTCGATGTAAAGAATGCATTCCTACATGGAAACTTGGATGAAGAATTACACATGGACATATCACCAGGTTTTAAAATGAAAAATGCTCAAGGGAAAGTGTGCAGACTAAATAAGACATTTTGATGAAACAATCTCCACGAGCTTGGTTTGAAAGATTCAAGACAACAATGATAAAGAATGGATATAGACAGTGTCATGAAGATCATACTTTATTTGTGAAGAAACAAGGTCTGAAAGTGACAACTCTCATTGTATATGTAGATGATATTGTGGTAACTGGAAATGATGAAGTAGAAATAAAGAAGCAAAAAAGAAGTTTGGCTAAAGAATTTAAAATTAAAGATCTTGGCAACCTAAAATATTTCTTGAGAATAGAGGTTGCAAGGTCAAGACAAGGAATTTTCTTATACTAAAGGAATTATGTACTAGACTTATTAAAAGACTGTAGATAGATGAGATGTAAGCCATGTGCCACACCTATTGAAGTAATCATGGACTCAAAGAGAATGACAATGAAAAGCTAATTGATACTAGAAGATATCAAAGACTTGTGGAAAAACTCGTCTATTTATCATTAACTAGACCAGATATTGCATATGCAATTGGTATGGTTAGTTAGTTCATACATGCTCCTACATAGGCACACTTGGAGGCAGCTTATAGAATTCTAAGATACTTAAAAAGTTGCCCTAGGAAAGGTATTCACTACAAACGACATAACCATCACCAAGTGGTGGTAGCAACATATACTGATGCAGATTGGGGAATATCTCTAACTGATAGGAGGTCGACTTCAGGCTATTGCTCTTTTATGTCGGGCAACCTTGTTACGTGGAGTGGTAAGAAGCAAACAGTTGTGGCTAGGTCAAGTGCAGAGGTAGAGTTACGCTTATTTGTGAGCTTCTTTGGCTAAAGATGTTGATTGAGATTGAATTTCCAGTTAAGAAACCAATGAGTTTATTTTTGACAACAAAGCTACTATCAATATTGCACATGATCCAATGCAACATGACAAAACTAAGCATGTGGAGATTAATCGACACTTCATCAAGGACCACATAAAGTCAGGGAGCATTTGCATTCCCTTTATTCTAAGTAAGTTTCAGCTTGCAGACATTTTTACTAAGGGACTTAGTGTTTCTCAGTTTATCTTTATTGTTGACAGACTAGGAATGATAAATATCTTTTCACCAACTTGAAGGGGAGTGTTGCGATGTATTATGTTGAGGGTATGGTCCAATATACTGAATACAACTTCATGTACAATATACCATTCATTATGGTATACAAAACCTTCATCACATACAAATACATTACATATAGAGTGGTGAGATACTCATACGATTCCCAAATTTCTCTAATTCTTTTCTCTTCACTCTCTCTTTCTTCTTTTTCTCTCTTTTACTCATTGTTTAGGCCACAAACCATCTTTATCGAATCCAACTACTGATCCATAGGGTTGATTGAGGGAAGAGATCTCCAAGGGACAAGAATTAGTCAATCAGTCCAACACCTCATATGGGTACCATTTCTACGCTGCGATTAACAAAGTCTCACCAAGTTCCACCTTCAGGTAGGTGAAACATTGAGCACTTTGTTGGATGTAATCACATCTCAAATTGTTGAATTGAGACAAGACTGACCTGGTAGAGCCTGGACTGGATTGTCCCTTCAAATCAATATTGTAATTGAATGCCAACCCAAGTTGGTAACATCCAATAACTCTATGTGTTGGCATGAATGATGAAACCTATCAAATTCCAATCCAAGGTTTGACAGCAAAATTCAGTACGTGCTTTATGAATCATTTTTCTACAACTTCTTAGATTGAGCCATGATGTAAAAAAGCATGACCATGATGAAGAGCTCAATCATCGTCATGATCCCTGCCAAAGAGGGCATGTCAATGTTGGGAAACCACACTTTCCCTTCTCTATTGTGCAAACCAACGGAGCATAATCAAATGAAAATAAAATGAAAGATACAAATCACAAGAAATAGCAAAGCAAGTAACAAAAGCAACACACCACAATAACCTTCGAAAAGAATGAGTTGGATTTATGGATGCTCACAATCCCATGAAAAAACACCAATCTTCACACCTTCTGTTTTATCTTCTTCTATTTTTCACAATAATAAACTCCCAACCACAAAATACTCACACCAATAAGAAATCTCTATTATTAGTTATTCAACCATCCAAAATAGTATGGGGGAAAAAAACCAAAAACACAACCCTTCTTTCTTGATTTAAGTAAAAAAACCTCATTTTTTCTCTCTTTTCAGTTCTACCTCTTACAACTTTTTATCTTACTTTTTTTCCCTTTCGTTTACTTTAACAAGTGTCAAAAGACATGTATGCCTTCATGGATTGTGGGTCTCACCTTTAATGAGCAGAGATGCCCAACAATCTCCCCCTTCTTAACTCATAAGGAGGGCTTCACCCTTTCCATTCTTGAAATGTTACAATAATCCTCATATTTTACCTTGTGTAAAGCCTTTGTCATCATATCAGAACCATTCTTTCTAGTGTGATTCTTCTCTAACACTAACTTGTTTTCTAAAAGATCTTATATCCAATAGTACATCACATTTATGTGCTTGGACTTGGAATAAGAGTTTGAGTTCTTACTGAGGTGAATGGCACTTTGACTACCACAGTGAATAACATGCTTACTTTACATCAAACCTGGTTCTTAAAAGAACCTCTTCATCCACAATCTCCTTACAAATTCCAATAATAGCAATATAATCGGCATTTATGGTGGACAATGCCACACACTTGCAGCCAATCACTATGTAGAAAAGCAGTCTTGACATCAAGTTGCTCAATCTGAAAGTCCATACTTGTAGCCAAACCCAATATGACACATATCGATGACATTTACACAACGGAAAATATATATATATATATATCATCAAAATCAACCATTTTTTTGTCCAAATCTCTTCACAACTAATCTTACTTTGTACTTTGGTTGTGAGCTAGTCTCTTCAGTTTTCATCCTAAAGACCTATTTGTTCTTGAGTTCTTTTTTCCCTATTGATAGTCTCACCAAATCATATGTGCAATTCTTATGTAGAGAATTCAACTCCTCTTGCATTGCTTTTAATTACTCATCTTTGTATTCATTTGTTGAAGTTTCTGCATAACCTGCTGGCTCCCCCCATGTATAAGCATAATATACTCATGAGGTGAATATTTCTTTGATAATTGGTATTTCCTAGTATACTTTCTCATATGATGTTCAATTGATGGCTCTTAAGGGGACTGTTCCCCCTACTCTACATCACATGTAGGGATGTTATCTTCATGAATTACATGGTCATGCTCGTCCTACACCTTTCCCATCATCATGTGCTAATGGAGGAGGAATTAGATACATATCAACAGAGTCATCAACAATAAATCATGGCTTCTCAATCTTCTCACACTTTTCAATCATTTGATCTTCAAGAAATACTATATCTTGACTTATAATTAGTGTTTTTTCTAATTGGATCCATAATCTGTATGTCAATCCCGGAAAAGAGCATTAGATAGCAATCAAGTTGATTTTTAGGTCAAGTTGATTTTTAGGTACCTCGAGGGATCATCAAAGTTATATTTATGCTTTGGTTGTGGTAAACTTATTTTGGAAGGTTATACAAATGCCAATATCAATAGAGACATTGAGTCTAGGACGTCTACATCGGGCTATCTACTACGTTTACAGGGGAAGCATTGTCATAATAGTCCAAGTTACAAAAGTGTGTGACCTTATTCACTATAGATGCCGAGTATATTTTTATTATAGAAGTTTCCAAGGAGATTTCGTGGACGAATAGGTTCTTTTAAGAACTACATTTGAAACAGGGTAACCATGTTATCCACTATGATAGTTAAAGTACCATCTACCTCAGTAAAAACCAAAGATTTCTTTTCAAGTCCAAAGAAAAAGATGTGAAATACCATTGGATATGGGATGTTTTAGAAAACAAGTTGTTATTGTTGGAGAAGAATCATACCAACAAGAATGATTTCGATATGATGACAAAGGCCTTATCCAAGATAAAACATAAGGTGTGTTGTAACACTACAAGCATTGATAGGATGAAACCCTCATCATGAGTCAAGAAAGGGTGATTGTTAGGTGTCCTACAGCCCATGAAAACATAACACTTGTTCAAGTAAACAAAAAAATAAGTAAGATGAGAAGTCATAAAGGGTAGAACTAAAAGAGAAAAGGAAAAATGGGGGTTTTGCTTCGATCAAGAAAGAAAGGGTTGTGTTTTTTTTTTGGGGGGGGGTTACTCTACCATGTTGGGTGGTTGAATAAAAGTCACAGCTGAAATTTATTATTGGTGTGGGTATTATGTGGTTGGGGGTTTATTTTTATGAATAATAGTAGAAAATAAAAAATGTGTGAAGATTGGTATTTTCTTTATGGGATTGTGAGCATCTGTAAATCTATGTCATTTTTTTAAAGAATCTTGGTGTATATCATATTAGCAAGTTCCAACCTTATACCCATTTTATATTTCATAATGAAATATTTTGTCGCACTAAGTGTCTAGTGGTTTTTCCCTTTAGGGTTTTCCACATTAAAAATCTTGGCGTATTGTGATGTGTTTCCTTTATTGCTTGTTTTACTATTTCCTATGATTTGTATCTTGCATTTTATTTTTATTTTGTTTTACTCCATTGATTTTTATAAGAGAATAGGGAAAGTATGTGATTTCCCAATAGTCAATACACAAATGTGTATAGTTGTAATTAGTGAGAAAGGATCTAATAGTCATGGGATCAAAGGCACGGGTTTTTCTACACAATCGAGCTCTTCGTACCCATTTTATCTTACTCAGTTTACAAAGCTTAAAATTTCCCTTTAAATGCATTTCAGCTCTCAACTGCAAGGGTGCGGTAGAGCCTTTTAGAAAGCTTTCCTCTACTCCTTTCAAGCCATTGGAATTTCAATTCCAGATTGGACGGCTATAATCCTATAATGTATGATATTTCAGGCTATGTCGCATCCAAGAGGTGGCCCACCTATACTTCAGGTTGCTCAGCTAACAAAAAAGGATTATAAAGAACAACAATGAAGGACAACTGAGGAAGAACGATTTCTTTCTCTCTTTGTTTCATGTGGGAAGGTGAAGACGGGTTCTGAAGCCCCCAGGCCAGTGGTACGAACGAAATTTCCACCATAATAAGCTGCTAGAGGGATTCTAACAAAAACACATTATCTATGAAGAACCAAAAAATTTTTATTAAGGATTATAAACGCTGCTAAAATCTAACCATCATCCAATTAATCTGAAAAAAAAAAAAAAAAAAAAAAAAACCACAAAACCCAATACAACAAAAAAAAAAACGAACTTAAAAAAAAAAAAAATGAAATTGGATTTAACAAAAAAAGAAAAATTAAAAAGAGATTTGAGAAAAAAAAAACAGCCACTCGTCTTCCATTTATCGAAACTCAAACCAAAAAAATAAATGAGAGGATGAACCACCCATTTGGAATAGCTGAAAATCTATCTAAGATTAACAACTTAAACTGAAATTCAAGAACACGATCAATAAAAAAAATATGAATGCACCTGTACGGGCAGCCTCTCAATCCTTTGAGCAAACTTTCGAGCAAATGGGTCTTTGATCCTCTCGATTTCTTTCGGAAGAAACGATGGAAACCCATCTGCCAAAACCCTAAAAAATCTTGAGCTTCTGCGTTTCGTCGTCGATCCGATAGGTGCAAAACCCACAGTGAGTGCCAGCATTTTTCACCTCCGACGCAAATTAGCGTCTGAGCACTCCCCGGTCCAGCAAACAGAGACACTAATGATTCTCTGTTGCTGTGACTGACACGAGTGCATACGGGGTTTATCCTCTTTGGCTAAAACGATGTTGTAAAATCGAACCGAACCGGCCGTTGATATGGATGGATGGACCAACACTTCACCGGTTCGGGCTTATTTCAAACCATGACAAATACTGCCTTATCGCTTATAACTTATAGCTATCAGAAGTAGGCATGGTAATCGGGATCTCAATCCGAAAAGTAGAATTGCACGATCCTACAATCCTAAATCACCAAATCAATCCGACTCCTTATCAAAATCTTAGGTTATAGGATTGCCATAGAAGCTCATCCTACGATTTGAAATCATCCCAGCAAACCTGATCGATTCTATTATAATTCTACAAAAAAAAACACATGTATTATAATTATAAGACACTAAAAAGACCCTATTTATAAATTCTAATTACTTAATTCAGGTTAAACTATTAAAGAAAATAATAAGTAAATATGATTCTCCGTTTCCAATTGCTCACACTATTTTGTTTATTCTATTCTAGAGTTTAACTGTTCAAGTTGAACAAAGCCAATCAACCCTTGTAACTTGTCCTATTAATCTATTTTTCAATCAAGATTCTAGAGTAGAACTCATTACAATAGATCTAGACAATAGTCAACCCAATGCTAGTTTGATTGGAATTATCATATTCTGATGATATCAAATCATAGGTAGAGTTTCAAGTTGAGTAGAGCCAACCATAATATCGTTTCTTGTTGTCAGGTGAACCCGTCCCATACATTCATTTACAAGAACAACTAAAGAATGAATGAGTTTTGGTTTTCACTATAATAATAAATAAAAAAAGAATTGAAATGTGAACCATCCAATATGAATCCACTTAGTTAATTTAATATATTTTGTTATTGTGGTGTTGGAACTTTGAAAACATTACAATTTGATACTTGGTGGCTAATTATTTTACTTTATGGGTAATTTGTTTTGAAAAAAGTATAATATTTTCTTAGTTACTTTATGGTGGTTTTTTGTAGAACCCCAAGTTTAGTCCTACATCACCCAACCGAGGAAGATTTTGGGGCTTATATGCGGATACAAACCTCACCCCCATTGAACGTGTTTTAAACTGTGAGGGAGGTTGGCTCCATGCCCAAAGCAGACAATATTCAATGCGGGTGAACCCAAGGAGTTACCGGGTCAAGGATGTGTCGGTTTCGAGTTGTTACAAATTGTAGAACCCCAAGTTTAGTCCCATATTGCCCAGCCAAGGAAGATTTATGGGCTTATATGTGGATACACACCTCACCCCATTGGACATGTTTTAAAAATGCGAGGCAGGTTGGCTTCATGCCCAAAGCAGACAATATTCAGTGTGAGTGAACCCGAGGAGTTACCAAGTCGAGGATGTGTCAGTTTCAGGTCATTAAAAATTGTAGAACCCTAAGTTCAGTCCCACATCGCCCAGGCAAGGAAGATTTATAGGCTTATATGTGGATACACACTTCAACTTATTGGACGCATTTTTAAACCATAAGGGAGATTGGCTCCATGCCCAAAGCGGACAATATTTAATGGGGTGAATCCGGGGAGTTACCGGGTCTAGGATGTGTCTGTTTCAGGTAGTTACAAATGGTATCAAAGCCGATCGGCTTCACTACGTGGACTAGACCCCACACAAGGATGTGTGGTTCTTAAGGGGGTTAGATTGTAGAACCTCAAGTTTAGTCCCACATCACCCACCTGAGAAAGATTTCTAGGCTTATATGTGGATACACACCTCACCCCATTGGACGTGTTTTAAAACCATGAGGGAAGTTGGCTCCATGCCCCAAATGGACAATATTCAATGTGGGTGAAGTCGGGGAGTTATCGGGTCGAGAATGTGTCAGTTTCGGGTCATTAAATTTTCCTCTTTATTTTTTACGAAAAGTAGAATCTTACAATCCTTAATCCGATTCTACAATCGAATCCATGAGGCCCCCCACCAATCCTACATAGGATCTCAATTTTAATAACCTTGGAACTAGGTTGGATAGGGTAGATGAATTGCCGACCGAAGCCAGGCAAATATGGTTTAACCAGTGTCGAACTAAGTTAACCCATTATGTCATTTGATCAGCGTCGGGCAATTTAAGGCATTATTGGCCATGTCAGCTAAGCCAATCTCGTTCTTAAGCAAACCTAGTCCATAAACCAATCAAACACACCATTATGCATGGAACACTTTGTAAAAGGTTTTTTTTTTTTTTCTTTTAATACAAAAATAGAGATAATATATTAAAGATAATGAGAAAGCCCTAGGGCATGTATATCCAACGTGAGATCCAGGGCTAGCCAAGAGGGGGCATTGAGGATTGCACTTCTAAAAGCTTAAAACATCGCCCATGACTGGCCAGCGAATGAGCGACCAAATTAACACAATGTCTAACATGAGAACATGAAACCTGATCTAAAGAATAGATAAGATCAAAGCAATCTTGAATAGTACCACTAATGGTCCATGGGAGGTCACCCCAGTAAGATCTGAAAAGGAGAGTAATGACTTCCAAGGATGAATCACCCTCTTGGATCACCCTTTTTTGCCCCAAATCATAGGTTGTAGATAAAGCTAGATGAGCAGGCAGGCATTCCACAAAAAAAAAAAAAAAAAAGCACTAGAAGCATCAGAGCCAAAGGTCTTGGCATGCAAAAAGGATCAATCTCTATCTCAAAACACAACTACCATACCAGTTACATTAGAAGAGGAACGATCAGCCACATCAAAATTAACTTTAGCAACATCACCATCTGGGAGGCTCCAACTAAGAAAATCATTTTACCCATTCTTCACCAAAAAAGGAGAGTGATCCTCCATAAACTTGCCTAACATCCTAAAATCAATAGAAGAGGCACCAAGAAAATTAAAGGTAGCTTTTCAAAAATAGCTTTGTTCCTAGATTTCCATATATTCCAAACAAAGATGGCAATAGTACTAAGAATTTTGGTGTGATCATAGTTAGGCAAGCAATTTATATCACACTAATATTTAATCCACTCCGAAAAGTGGATGGAGTTCTTATTTTCAATTTTAAGAGATAGTGGGGATGCATACCAGATGGGAGCTACTACTTTACACTTAACCAAGCAGTGCATGGTAAATTCCTTAACCTCTTTACATAAAGGGCAAAGATCTGAGATAGTTATATTCTTTTTTCAATAAATTATCTTTTACAGGTAAGGCCTCTTTACATGCACGCCGAATAAAGTGTTTAACATTAGGAGGGACTTTTAGGCCCCATATATTATTCCATGGAAAAGGATTTGGGGCCACTTGGGAATGATTGGACCGAGAGAGAGAAAAAAATAGATTAATTTAATTGAGAACAAACATTTCTTATCAAAGTTTCAAATCAACTCATCATTAGGAAAGGGTGGGATAGAAGGATATGAAGGATTAAGCGTTCTCCTTAGGGGAAATCAAATCTTTAATTTCACTGAGTTTCCATTGCCTTGTTTGAGTATTGATAAGTTGGTGAATCTTTCTAACTTGAGGGTGAACTTAGAGAATCATGAAAAGTCTAAAGTTTAGGGCACTGGAATCCAATGATCATCCCAAATATTGATATCATCTCCATTACCAGCCTTCCAAACGAGACATTTAGAAAGAAGCTCTCTACCCCTCAAGATACTTTTCCAAGCCTAAGCATTGTCGTTTTTTTTTTATTTGAATGATAAGAAAGAATTTCTTGGGTAGTAAAAAGATTGGAAGAACTTAACCCATAAAACATTATGATTGTGAAGGATTCACCATGCTTGTTTTGCAATGAGAGCAAAATTAAAGGAATGAAGATCACGAAAACCAAGACCTTCATCCCTTTTACTCCTATGGAGTTTATCCCACCTAATCTGATTAATCTTCCCTTCATTATCACCATTTCTCCACCAGAATTTCTTTTAGATAGACTTAATAGAATTACAAACCGATTTGGGAATGAGGAAACATGACATAACTTAAGTAGGAATGGCAGTCATAATAGATTTAAGGAGGATTTCTTTCCCAGCATGGGAAAGCAGCTTGCTTTTTGATATCTAGACTCTCAATCTAGCTTTATCTTCGATATAAGAGAACAAAGAGATTGTATACCTACCTATAAAGGATGGTAATGCAAGGTAAATACCCAACCCTTGAGCTTGTTTAATTCTCAGATTACCTTGAATGGTCCTCTTAAAAGTGTTTGGGGGTATTTTGACTGAAGATAACTTTAGATTTGCCATGATTAATGGTTTGACCTGATGCCTCACTAAAAAATTGGAGACACTCTTTAATTTGATCAACCTCCTTAGGATCAACTTTCGAGAAGATATAACAATCATCAATAATGAGGGGATGAGAGAAGACTAGGCTAGTGGGTTTAATTTTAATGTTAGAGATTATTTTTATTCATTTCCAAATCCATGAGAGAAGCAAAGAGACTCTTAATACAAAAAAGGAAGAGGAAATGGGACAAAGGATTACCCTGTCTAAGACCACGAGTTGATTCCCAAGAGGACCATTGATGAGGATTTTGTAGGAAACCGAAGCCATACATTCTTTGACCCGCCTAATCCAGTTCTCATTAAACCCAACTTTCTTCATCATAGCAAAAATTAAGGTCCATTCCACGTGATCATAAGCTTTACTCATATCCAATTTGACTGTCAAATGATGCTTACAAGATTTATCCTTTTTAAGAAAACAGAGCATCTCATAAACGATCAAAATGTTGTAAGAAATCTATCTCCCATTAACAAAGGCACTTTGGTGAGGGGAAATAGTTTATGGAAAGACATATTTCAATCTATTAGCCATAGTTTTAGAAATAATTTCATAGAATGCATTACATAAACTAATAGATCTAAATTGGTAAATGGATTTCAAAGCCTTAATTGTAGGAATTAGGGTAATGAAAGTGTTTTAATTTTAATTGAACTTTATATAAGTGTAATGGTCTATACAAGCTTTATTAGAGGATTCGTATTCCAAATTGAACAAATGATTTGGATTGGATAAAAACCTAATTTCATGCATGCATAGCCAGATAATTGTAAATCATATTACAAAACCAAGGCTGGCCCAGCTGGTTGAAGTAATAAATTTTGGAATGCGCCCTAGCTAGTCAAGCTAGCTTACAAAGGGTGTGGAAAATACATATGAGTCAAAGGAGTGTTAGAGTAAGGGAACCTTTATAGTAAATACACAATAAATAAATACTTGTGTATTTATTCAAGTACCCTTTGTCAGGCATCATGTTTCCATCAAGTTCGAGGGTGGTGATTTGAAACCCGCTTTCATATCATAGATTTTGTGTTTGACCTTGTTGAATGGGAAGACTTCCAATTATTTTGGAAATTGATTAAAATGGATTGATATCATTTTTTTAATAAGAGGATTGATATCTATTGGATACCCCAAAAAGAGCTCCCCTCTTTAATTGTTGTTAGAAAATTTTAAATTTTCATTGGTTGTAACCGTTGGGTGGTGGTTATTTAAAATTACTACAGTTTGACTTTTTCAAACTTGTGGACAATTATGTCTTTTAATTTTAGGATACTATTGGTGTCTCTTAGGCCTAATAGTCATGAATGAAAATCCCAAGAGGGACAAAAGTGTCTCTTAGGCCCAATCACTACTTTTACACCCCTGTAATATAGATTTTAGTTAGTAGACATGACTCTTCGTATTCTATAATCAAAGAGGGTCATTTAGCCACAAAATACATACAATTTTCCTCCATTTTCTCTCTTTCTTATCATATTTTTTTTTTTTATTATTCTTCTGTCTTTAAAGGCTATGGGTGTTTTGGGTTGATTTTCTATACAATATACCGTAAATCAACATGCAACGAATTGTTTGATTTCATTGTATCTTGGAGACGACTTGCCTGTAACTCCTTTGCTGACTCAATTTAATTGAGTGGGTGGTGAAAAATTGTCTTAAGGAAAGTGGCATTTATAACACACCTTGAAGCACTGTTCCAATGAATCCAATTTATTGTAATAACACCACTTTGTCCCAAGAGGTGTTGTGTAGAAATGATAGAGATCAACTCCTTTTTCCATTGCTCAACTGAGTAGCTTCATGTCCCCTTTGGTGGCCGAGTGTCAAGGGGCAAGATTGGGGTTGATTGCAGTCCATGCTTTGGGGCTAAAGAAGATCGTTTTAGAAGGAGATTCATGTGTTTCCATCTACCTCTTAAAAAACAATATTAATTCTTTCCCATGGAACATTTGAAACTTAATTTATGATTGTCATGATATAGTAATTTTTTTTATGATGTTTCTTTTGTATTCTCTGGGAGATCTACAAATAAAGTTGTCTATCCCCTTGCGAAAAGAGGTCTATTTATGTCAATTCCCTTGCATTGGCATTTGCCCCTTTATTGGCTTGGGGATGTTCTCCATATTGATGTTTGTCTCTTTTGGGGTTGTTTCTAGTTTAATGAAAAAAAAATTCTTATCAGTTGTTTGGAAAAAAAAATTATTAGGTGGACATGCTAGTGTCACGTGGGCACAAATTTTTTTCTCACCTTTGACCCCAAGCATTAAGTCAAACCGTGAGACTAACTGTTATTTTCAATCATCTGATCAACCACCAAATCAAGAGAGATCAGACGAATACGAAGAGGAGGTTCTTCCATCTATGAGTTCTTTTTGCCTATAGATTGAGGACTTTCTTAAAGCAAATACCATGACAATGTTAAAAAAATAAAACTTGTTGAAACAATATTTTATTTATGAAATACAATACATACATCATGTTTAAGACAACAACATATGAAAAAATAATGATAATAAAGCTATAATTCAGCATAACAATGACTCGGGACAAATGGTAGTGTTGTTGCAAATACCCAAAATTGCAAAGTTATTGTTGTAACCACAGGATGGTGGAACTTTGCTACAACCTGTAAAAATAGTGGTGAAAGATGGTGATGGTACAACATATAGAGGAATTAAATCAGACTCCAAGGGATGGAAGGATGGTAGAGACATTGCTATAACATGTAAAATGGTGGTGGAAGATGGATGGTAATGGATTGAAGATGATGATGGTAGAACCTGTGGAGGAATTAAATCAAACTCTAAAAGGTGGAAGTGTGGTGGTATGTCTTTGGAGGAATTGATTCAACCCCAAAGGATGGAATGGTGATATCATACTTGTAAAAGAATTAAATCAACTCTGTGGATTTACGTTCAAATCTACAAAGGAAATGAATCAACTCTAATAAATTTTCTTGTAAAAGGAAACTAAATTAAACTAAGATAAAGGTCTCATATGAAGGAGAAAGATTGACTATGCTATATTATGTTGAGTTTGTGTATTGAAATTCTTTTTTCTTCTATGTTTTGTTGTTATTTATAGACAAAATGGACAGTTACATTCAGTTATAAATTGTTGTCACATATCCTATGATCTGCAACATTAATCAACTGTAGAAACCATTTATTGAATGCTCCTTTTGCCACCTCTCCAGATAACTGTTGTTCAAAATTCCTCTAATGTAATCTTGTCACTTGTTTGAATAATTACTTATTTCAAATTTCCACTAATCATATTTTTTTCATATGTAATTGATGTCAGAATTCTTCCAATGAAAATTTTTCATCTATAATTGATGTCAGAATTCATCCAATAAAATTCCACCATCTATAACTGATGACAGAATTCTTCCAATGAAATTTTGTCATTTGTAACTGATGTTAGAATTCTTCTAATGAAATTTTGTCATTTGTAATTGATATCAGAATTCTTTCAATGATATCTTGTCAGGTGTCAAAATTCTTCCGGAATTCCTCCAATAATCTTTTATCAAATGTCAGAATTCTTCCGAAATTCTTTCAATAATCTTTTGCCAAGTGTTGGGAACTCCTTTGAAATTCCTCTAATATTATCCTGTCATCTATCATGATAACTATTTTTATGGATGATAGCTTGACAACTCATTTAGTAACCAATTCTTCTGAAATCTTCCATTGGAAGTATTCCACCTAGTTGATAACTGTCTTCATTGACAACTCATCTAGTAACCAAATCTTTCAATGAAAATACGTCATTTGTGTTGTAACTATCTACCAAAGATTCATGTTGATCAAATTCTTTCACTTGTAGAATCAATTATCATTTCAATTTCAAATTCTTTCAAGGATATGCATTTCTTATTCCATTTATTATACCGCCATCTGGCTCAATTTTAGCCATTCATCTTGGTGGTAATGTTACGGTGTAAACACCAATAAAAGAAATTGGGAGGGCTAGAGGGAGTAGCTTACAAGGCTAGTTTATAGCATATAAGAAGGTCTTGGGTGAACCCAATTTAACTCACATCTACCAATCCCTTTTCCAGTTCACAATTGAGGCTTGTTCTGATAAAAATGGTATAAAGAAAGAAAGTTGTGATGTCTTAAAATGAAAAAAGGATCCCATGTAAAATGCCATCCCCCAAAGTTCTCAATATCACACTTAGTTTGGGAAAAATGACTTAGAAGTAACGTAGATTTTATTAAATATTTATTATATAAGAAACTCTGTCAAGCCTGGATAAAGGAGAAGGGTAGCGTAGTATAAAAACTCACTCAAATCATTTAAAAATGACTCTTAGAAATTTGTTGTTTCGATAGAGTAGAATGATGGAACAAGATTTATGGAACTGACCCCAATTATCTGGGATTATGCTATTTGTTGTTTTATAATTCATATAAGATTATTTTTATTTTTTTTTTACCATAAAACTAGGAATGTCTAACAACTTACAAAATGAAATTCTTACCCATTTTTGCTTGGAGGCTTGGGATTGCTGCATATTCCAGTGTCATTGGAAAATGGGTAACTAGGATTTAAGTTCTGGTTTCTAATCTAACATAGCATATAAATTCAAGCAAACCCTTCACCCATCTTTTAAACTTTGCCTCAGATGAAACATGAATCGAGTCTGCAACAAGATTTTAAATTCGTGGTGACCATGAACCTTTGAGTGATTAATCCTCTAGCAAAACAGAAACTTGACACTTGACAGTGCCTCACAAGCTAGCTTCCGTGGAGACAGTTCAAGCTCTGGAAGGTAATAATTTGTGATGTATTCCAGTGGACTTGGCTCAAAGCTGCCTAACGAGATTAACCGTGACTTGGGAAATTCATAGCCCTTCTACAGAAGAATATGTTGCACTGATTGTCTATTTTGAGACAGACCTCTATTATCGTGCATTGATTGACATATGATGTATTTTTGAATTTGATGTCTTCTATTGACCACCTACTTTTTCAACTGAACACTTTTTTGGACCATTTTACCC
>JAOXJP010228540.1:0-39454 GCA_025762735.1 Platanus orientalis | reverse complement strand
TCTCCTAGCAGTTCAACAGCTTAAGCACCATTCCAAGAATCTCCCCCCTCCACATCTCTGGCCACTCTTCCCCCCGCATTTTGCAAACTGATGCTAGTGATTATTACTGGGGTGCCGTTCTTATTGAACTTGCAAATGGAAAAAGAAATGTTTGCGGATACAAAAGTGGGCCGTTCACCTCAGCTGAAGCCCACTACCACTCCACTTTCAAAGAAATCCTGGCAATCAAATACGGAATTGAAAATTTTCAATTCCACCTTACTGGCCGTACCTTTACTGTCGAGATGGACTCCTCCACCTTCCCCAAAATGTTGCACTTTAAGCAAAAAGTCCTCCCCAACTCCCAATTGCTCAGATGGGCCGCCTGGTTCCCACAATGGTCATTCCATGTCAAACACATCAAAGGCATAAACAAACATCTTGCTGACCTCCTATCCCGCAAACCCCAACTCTTCCAACTGGTTCAGCCAGCATCAACCCCCCCAGCCCCTATAGCCCTCCTTTATCCTCTTACCCCGGTTCTCTCGAACGACCCTTTAACCCTCATAACTCATCTCCCCCCTAATGTCCAGTCAGTTCTCATGTCCTACATCCAAAATACTCGCAGTACCCACAATTTCCATACTTACCTTGCTCTCCTGTTGCGACGCCATCTCCATATCCGATACACTTTTTGATGGATTGTTCGATTTCTTTGAACGAACCGACCACTTAGGTGACAACTTATCAGACGAATCTCTTTTTACCGGTTATCTAGGTACAAGTGATTCTGCCTAAAGAATCGGCCACCTCACTCTCCACTGCGCGCCAAAAGCTACAGGGAGCTCCACCACTATTCCACCTATGATATGCCATTACGCGCCAAAAGCCACGTGGTGCTCCATCCATAGCAAGTCCTTGCGCGCCATTTACATCCTGGTGCTCCATCTGTACAATATTATAGGATGTTTTTAAGTTTGTGTGAGATCTGTCCCCTTGAGGATCTATAAATAAAGGTTTCATGCATTTGTAAGAGGCTGACTGGGGAGTGTCCAGATCGCCTATGCTTTCAGTTGTCTTCTTATTTCAAGTTCCGTTATGTTCTGTTTTTGTCTTAGTTATATTTCATGTGTTGTCTCTGTCTGTAGAGATAGTGTTGTTCTATTAATATATTCCGGCTCTATATTCCAGTTTCTATCTATTTGTCTGTTTATCTGTCTATTATTTGTCTCAGGGGCCACTCAAGGGGATGGCCACTCAGAGGGGCTAATATCCTCTACGCCACCCCCAGTAGCCACTCATAAGGGGGATCAATTCACTTTTTGGAGGTGATGTGACACCCCAAAAATGAGTTGATCTCTCCCTCTGAGTGGCCCTTGAGGGGGGTGGCACAGGTGATTTCAAGCCAAAAATAAAAGAACAGGTGTCTTATTCAGTTTTGTTTGATCTCCGGTCTACAGTCTACAAAGAGATACCATGACCGGGATGATACCACAGTGACCACATGACATGATGCATTAGAAAGAATATATTAATAATTGTATACATATTTATGTACTATGTATTTACCATCATGCCCTATTTAACCCATGTGTATTTACTTAAACACCTTTCTTCAGGCATAATTTCATGGTACAAGGGTCGATAAAACAAGAACAGGACATGCCAAGGTGGATTTCCTAAAGCAAAAAAAGCAACCCTCAAGTGCCAGGGAAACACATGGTAAAAAAAAGTGAACTACAACCTCTTGCATTCAGGAAAAAGCGTTTTTTTTAAAACTTTTTTACCACGTGTCTCCTAACACCCAGCACTTGTGGGTCTTTGCACACTTTTCCGCAACAGAAATCCGCTTTGAAAGAATATGTTCAAACGTCTTTGGTAGGACTCCTAAAGTTAGCCTAAGGTAGGACTGACATTAGGGGCTGACACATCAGCTGAAAACGTGATTTACACTTTTTAGAGGATGCTTTTCACTTTTTTTGTGCTAATGTGTTGGCCCCTAATGTCAGACCTACCTTAGGCTAACCTAAGGTAGTCCTACTAAATCCTTAGGGTCCTCTCCGTGTTTACGCGTGTAAAGCGACGACTAAGTGAGGGTGTTTTGGTAATTGGAGGCGTCTGATAACGTCTTTATTATTATTTTTTCTAATCATCTTTCAGAGACTGAGAAGGAGAAAATTGCTAGAGATTATTCGAACCCTTGTTTTATAAATACAGGGTTCCATGTTTCCACGAGACACGGATCTCTCTCTACGCAGCGGTTCGTCGTTTCCGCAGCGACGTGGCATACGCCGCCTGCTGTTCTGTATTTAAACCCTCGACACTGTTCTCTCATTTCAATTTAGACCACATGGCCATTGAATATATCTGAAAACGTAAGCCCTCTCTTCTAGTGCTCCCGAGTTTGCTCATCCATCGACCGAGTCGAGCGATCGAGAATCGCTCTGATCGAACATGAACGCCATGGATCCTTCTCGAGCTTTCGTCAAAGACGCTAAGCGTGTGGTCGTCAAGGTTTCTTGCATTGTCTCTTCTACTTGATATTGCAATAGTTTTGCTTCTTGATGTGTTCTTCTTTGTTCTAGTTCTTCGTTTTTGGTGATTGTTTTCATTAGCTCTAATTTTTGTAGCAATGAAATCCCTAGTGCTATAACCAGTTTTTTCTGATATAAATTGGGGCGGATTTGAGTATTTTTTGTTATTGCCAGTTGATATCTGGTAGGAATTCTTCTCTTTTTAGTGGTAGATTACTAGTTATTCGGTTCGAGATAGGTGTGGAGTTCTGATCCGGCTTTTCTAGTCGGTTTTGATTGAGTTCATACTTCAATCAGAGTTTCAATGGTAGCTAGACAAAAGCTTTCCCCAGATTCGGCTTATACGGTAATGTAATGCAGGTGGCTCATGAAAAAATTTGAGCTTTATTACTGAAGTCAGAAATTTGGCCGAGGGCAGAGAGTTGTTTAAGTATCTTCTAAGATTTTATTAGTTTATATGATTTTGATATAGACTAGGTGCTTCAAAGAAACCTAAGATAACTTTTTTTCCCCTTTCCAGTTTCCTCATCACCCCCTTTTTTTGCTTGAGCGTTAATACTACTATAATTCATCTGACACAATAGAAACTCAACTTACTTTGGGAGGTCACATGGCAACTCTATAGATGGAAGTCATCTCTGTGTTTTTAAGGTTTTTTTACAATCTATTTCTATGCTTACAGACTGAAGGAAAGAATTTGTTCGATCATATTGGTAAGCCCAGGCATCACATCATTGTGGAAGAATGCTGTTGTCACGATTCTTTCGAAGTCATGGAGGATTAGGTGAAATCATTTGGGATTGGGAGAGCCTGCTGCTGTTTCTGACATTTCCCCCCTTATATGGTGGCTATCACTATTGCAGTTCAGCTGCTTTCTTCAATGGTTTATTTTTAATGTTAAAATTAGGATCTAAAGGACCATTCCCTACTCTTCACTTACCTACACCTTCTTTTACATGTTAGATGACCATGAGCTATAGCCATGCTGTAAAAGTTGCAGATAAGGAGAAAGGAGAAGAAGTGAAAATAATGATTGTGAAAAAAAACAGGGCTATAGACTCCTTAATTTTGTTATTGCAAAAGTCAAAGGAAAAATTCTCCCTATTAATGAATCTAGTTCCAGTTATGATCTTAAATAATTCTTATAGAAATAGTTTGTTATTACATACTAACATTCTTGTTACGTGTTTTTAGCATGTTTTCTTTTTCACCAGAAATTTAATGCGTGTCCTAAGATAATCAACTAATTAAGTTTTTCTCTTCACATTAATGAGTCATTTTGTTTGGGTTGATAGTTCTTTTCATTTATTGAGGAAGACATAAGGGAACTGCAATGGAGTTATGTTGAAGTAGAAGTAATGCTCAATGACCTTCACATTTGGCATTATTATCTCTTTTCTGCTAAACTTTGACTTTTCTTTCAATATTGTGCGAAGTTCTGACTGTCCAATGCAATCTTCATTTGTGTGCAACATTCTTGAATGCTAGGGGAGAATGTACATTTCCTCTTTCAATGGAAGTGTGTCAAATTATTTTTTGGACTTGACATGGTCAACCAATACTTGCAAATTTGTGATTTTGATGTGGCTGCTGATGTTTTGTCTTGATTACCAAAGGTTGGAACGGCTGTTGTTACCCGTGCTGATGGAAGAATAGCCCTGGGCAGACTTGGAGCTCTATGTGAGCAGGTATGCTGAGCATGTTATCCTTTCTTATTCTAGAACCTAGATGTTAGTTTTGCCTTATATTTTATTGAATCAATGAAGCATAATTTGGAGCTTACTGTGTTACTTTCTAAATGAAACACCTGCAGATTAAGGAACTGAATTTTCGAGGCTTTGAGGTCATTTTGGTGACTTCAGGTGCAGTTGGTGTTGGCCGTCAAAGGCTTAGATACAGGAGATTAGTCAACAGCAGGTTCTTATTGTTTCCCATCTTTATGATATATTTCCTTCTCTAGAGTGTAGAAATAACAGTTTGGATTCTTAAATCTACGAGTAACTATTCTCAGTCTGTATATTCAACTTTTCTGAGAAGTAGACCTAAGTTATTCATTGATTCTTCTTAGTTAACCAAAACATGGAGGCACTATGCATATGTTGCGTAACCTGGACACAAATTGTTACCTTATTTGTGCATGAGAAACAAATTCTAAAAAACTGGATACCTTTGTTCAGATAGATGATTGGAGCAATTAGATGCCACTGTTTTTCCTATATTTTAAATTGGAATTTTGATTTCTTTCCCAAAAAATTCACTTCACTAAGTAGTCACACCTTTGCTTACTTAGCCATCTCTCTCCTTATTATTTACAGGGGCTGTATAGGAACAGTTCTTCTCCCAAGGGTAACATCTCTACCAAGAAATGTTACATCAACTGTTTTTGATTTACTCTCACCAAAGCAGTTTTTTGTCTTCCATATGTTTGCCTTCTGCCAGTTGCTTGAGGAATTATTGTTTTTCTTACATATGGTTTCAAGTTTCGGCCGAAACCGATATGTATCGGTTTCCTAAGGTATGAAAATGAAACTGCTCCTCAGTTTTTTTTTTAAAAGTGCCTGGTATTGTCGATACATATCGGTCATATCAATACCAGTCATATTGATACGTGTTGACGATATGTGGCACTTTTTTTATAGAAAACCTTCAATTTTTAAAGGTTTCAGTCGGATCGACCAAAGCCTTATTATCTCCTATTTTTTCACCATCTCCTATTTTTTCACCTTCTATAGAAAATCATCCAATCTTTCTTTCTTCTTCATTTCTTTTTATACATCTTGCATCTATTAAGAAATCTAAGGACTTCATTTGAGTCCATTTGCATAAAAAATAAAGATTTGGACTCAGATCTAAGGATCGAAGACTAAAACTCAATTTTGACAAAATTTTCGGTAAGTCCTAAAGTACATGTCTTTTTAGTGTAGATCTTTTATATTTATAATGTCTATGCTTGAACTACACTTCTATGGAGTCGGAAATTTTTTCTATAAATAAAATTTTATTTTTTATTCCAAAAAATTAGTAAAAAATGTTAAAAATTAAAGAAATCAGACCAAATGAGCATGGATTCGTTTGATTTTTTTATATATAGTATTACTACTCATGCTCTACATTCTGATATATTTCGGTATATCTAGCAAATAAAGTTATTTATTTTTTTAACTAAAAAAAATATTGGGAGAGGTGGATACATAACATTTGGCTTTTTTGCACAAAGTGGCTTCTCACGAGACTTGAACCCGCGTTTTCACACTGACAGCCCAAGCCATTACCATTGCACGAAAGCAATGACCCTTTTGTCTGTACTATGACCATTGGCCAAATGTGTTCTTTTATACATAGAATCATTGTTTGGGTATGAGTTTGTGTCATAAATGGTTACTAGCGAATGCCCTGTGTAAACACGGGTCAATGACTATTGAGAATTAAAAATAAATAGATATATAGAGAATGTCCCGTGTATTTTTAAGAAAATTGAAATCCCATGTAAGACCCGTGAAGATGTGAGTGAGAAGAAATAGGAATGAGAGAATGTGGGAGAAGTAGGAACGTGCACATGTGGCATTTTTAGTAGTTTTTTATTCATTTCAAGAGAGATGTGGGTGAGAAAAAAATGGGGATACAGGAGATGTGATTAAGAAAAAATAGGGATAGGAGAGGAGAAACTGTTTTAGGGGTTGTCAGCGTGGCACTCTAAAAAATATCCAAAACACCAAATAAAATAAGGAGGGGTTGTTCACGTAGACAACCCTTTGCTTTAGTCTATATAGATTTATCATTTCTTAACTCTATACAAATTTATAGCATTAGTGTATAGTGTTTTTACCAATCTCTAACACATAAACTTCTAGATATGTGCACTAACATGTCTCGAGGATTTCAGTTTCCAACTATTGATACACTAGTGTTTAATGGTGTATAGGTGTATAATCATTATAATGTGCTTATTATAACATTTCCTAAAGTTTCATTTAAAAATTGCAAGATTTCTATAGCGTTTTCATATTTTTCATAAGCGATAACGTATGTCATGAGGTTATCAATTTCCACAACCATCATAGATGGTTGTTTTGTATATGTAATAGTTTCTGAAGGTGTATTATTGCGTATTCTATCATATCCTGAAGTTTCATAAAAACATTTGACGTTTCTGTAAAGTTTTCATTGTTTTCGTAATTTTTCCATGGTTTCCAATACGTATCCACCAAAACCTCGATACGTTTCCGTATCTTGGGGGACCCAAACTGATGCCAAAACCAAAACTTTAAACCTTGCTCTTACAAGTGTTCCCACCAACATGGATGGGGGTGGCCAACTGCTGTTGATTTAAGATAGGATCTTTGTCCTGTTTCTTAATGAATTATTACCATTAAAAAAAAAAAAGGTTTAAGGTATGATCTTTGGTAGATTTAATTTAAATCAGGGAGAATTCCTTGGTTCAAGTTAGTAGGAAGAATAAAGAAGTCAGTTTACTATGCAAATGGTGTGACAATGACATCTTCGGGATTTAAACATTCAAAAACATTGCACAATGCACAAGCGGTGGCCTTAGGCCAGTTAATCTCATCTTTGCAGGAAAGTAATTTGTCGTTTAGAAGAAATTTGGTATGAGGAGTTCCAATTCACAGTCAGTTCTATCTATATACTTTGTATCACTGGCATAATTTGGGTCAAGAGCTAGTAAACTATCAGAAGGCCTACAGTTATTTAACGGCTGTTTGAGAATCCCAAATTTTGGGCTGGCAAGAGTTAAGCCTCGGCTGGCCCATATTTGGGAATTCCCAAACAGCCCCTATAGTTCTTGAATTCATTGGTTTCTCTTTGCAATCATTTCAACCTTCCATCAGTGGCCCTACAATCTTTTTTTTTTTACAGATATTTCTAAAAGCAAAACCACATCTTGAATAGTTTTACGATGTTGAAAAAGGGACAGTTTCTAGTCTTGATGTACCTTACATTTTGGAAACCTTTTTCTTAAGCATTTGAGTGGTCAGTGCTAACTGGTAAGCAGGTCCATTCGCATGAGCTTGAGCACACACGCATCTGCTTGTGTTGTGAATTGGGCTGTTGAAACTTTGCACTCCTAGGACTAATCATTTTGCTCTGTTTTATATTCACATTTTGGTTAGACAGGATTTTCTAAGACGCCTTTTTGAGTCACTTTTGCCTCATATGAAGGGATGGGATTGCTCTTGTTTGCCTCAATTTTCATTTTGGGTTGGCTACACAAATCCTGTTCTTCAATTCCATTCTATCTATGACTATATGTTTCATACCGCATTCTGATTCAAATCCTTATTACTTTATTCATTTCCATTTTCGTTCTTCCTGTTATCCTCTTAGAGCTTTCAACCTACACCGGATTGCTCTTCCTCACTGCTGCCATTAAATTATGTAGCAGATCAAGGGCAATACTATGATATCTGAAGTCACATTGGACAAGCGTGGCATGTGTCTTTTTTTTTCAAATGACTCCATGTGAAAAGTTTTAAATGTGTTTAGATAGCCACCTAAGCACCAAAAAGTGTCTCTACAATTAAAGGATGTAGCCTTCCATATAGAACATTCTGGTGTCTGTTAGAAACATACCCATAGGGGATCAACACCTGGGGGTTTTCGGCTGCTACTCCAGTACTGTATTTGAATTTAGTTAAAGATATATAGCAAATTTTATTTCAGAAATTGAGCTCTTTGCTCAATTCTTGCGAGAATCATTGATTGTTCTCCCTACTATCAGAAAATATATATATATATATATATATATATATATAGATGGGGTAGAATTATAGAAACTATTTGGTATGGGAACATATTTGTATTCTGCTGATTACATCAGTTTTTACTTAGTGGATCACATCATTGATATTATCCATTGATCATGGTTATTATGATAAGACCGTTTGATCAACTAACACAAGTTTTCTCGCTCTAAGATCACCTCAATCTTGTGTTATGAGAAAATATGGAGAATCGGGTGGTGCTGTTGGTTCCGATAACAGTTCTTCCAACCAGAAAGTGGAAGAGTTCACCAACAATTGTAGGATTATACATTTATACCTCTCTATAAGAAAATTATTTTGAAGGTCCTATCTTAGAAGTACCAAGTTGGGGGGTGAAACTTAGAACTCCGAGTTGAAATTCATGAATCTCATGGTCATCCGCATCTTATAGTTTTATTATGTGGATATTTGAACGCTTAATGTGTTGTGGCTGCAAGTCAATAATGCAAGTCATAGTGCATTTATATTCTTCAGCTAGTTTATTTTATCGGGCATGCACATGGTAGTAACAGCTTGAGAACTGAAGAATTGTATAGTTGTATGGTAAAAGAAGGCTGAGATGAGAGGTGTTCCTGCACTCACAACTTGACTGTGGAAGACTCTTGGGATATAAGAGTAGCATAGCTGCATGATTGGGATCTGGCATATTCTCTTCCAAAGAGAGAACAAATATTTTTGAACTAAGGTTTCTTGTTTTGAGCGCAATGTTGATTTGTTTGACCAGAGTATCCATATATGTATATATGTGTGTGTGTGTGTGTGTGTGTGTTCTGTCATATTTAATAGTAATTTAAGCACTGATTGTGGTAATGATAATTTCATATATATATATATATGTTAGATTAAGCTATGACACTCTGGAAATGGGGATTACCATCTGAATGGAACCCATTGTTTTGCAGCTTTGCTGATCTCCAAAAACCACAAGTTGAACTTGATGGAAAGGCTTGTGCAGCTGTTGGACAGAGTGGTCTCATGGCTCTCTATGATGCATTGTTTAGTCAGGTCCGTTTAGTTCAGTTACTACACTTTTCTCTCTACTGTGGCAGGTTGTTGGTTTTCCAAAGGCCTCTTATCTGTTCCAGGAGCTTTCTTTTGAACTTCATGGATTACTCTGTGTTGCAGCTGGACGTGACATCATCTCAGCTTCTCGTGACTGATAATGAATTTAGAGATCCAGATTTCAGAATGCAGCTTTCTGAAACAGTGAAATCGTTGCTAGCTCTAAGGGTTGTTCCTATATTTAATGAAAATGATGCAATCAGTACCAGGAAAGCTCCATATGAAGTATGTTACTCTTTCATGTTTTCCTTGACATCTGCATATTTACTGATACTTATAATGAATTAATGATTAGGGGGGCTATTATTTTTAAAGAAATTGTTTCACCTTACATTTTTGTTTTTATTGTTGCTTCTACTCTTATTTTATATAATGAAGAGTGTGATGTTCCTTGGAACATTTTAGGTTTGAAGCATGGCCACCTAACTTGAGTAAGCAAGGCGTCATAAGTCAAGCTGTAAAAAAGGCTCTGTCCAACCTCAAAGTCAGAAAAGTTTAGTGAAGTTACATATCCATTCCGCTATAAAGGAAAAAAGTGATCTAAGCATGTCGTAAGAACTTGAAGGAAGGAATCTTACTAACCTGGTAGCACCTTTTAAAGTCATATCACCTAGAGAGAGGAGGAACACCTCACAAACAGCACTGCAGTATTCATAATAATAATTAAAAAAAAAAAGCATTACAGTAGCACATAAAAAAAAACTTTCTTTGTTCACTTATGTAGAAATAAGGGGGGAAACAGGGTATAGAAGCAGGGTGATTGCATCTTTCCTCTTTATAGTCAACCTAGAACATAGGAACATCTTTTGGTTCCAAGCATTTGCTTATTTCTAAACCATATGAAACTTTTGAAAAGAGTCTCATTTAGCAATTAATAGGACTTGAAATATAACCAAGGGAATTTTTTTTGATAGATAAAATATAACCAAGGATTAATTACGAAAAGTACTAAAATGAAATACTGACTATTTTAGGAAAGTTAACGGAGGCTTAAAAGATTCGATTTTGATATAAAATTAGCACTGCAAAAATAGTAATACTGTCCTAAACTCCTAAACTTGTATCCTCTCTGTAATTTGGACATAACTTGCCCAAATCTTACTGATGAGGCTAAAAAGATTTGATTTTGATACAAAATTAGCATTGCAAAAATAGTAATACTGTCTGATGCAGCATTCATGTAGGTTAGTGGGTGTGTGCACAGGAGCTATGAATGAAACTGATAGAGCAACAAACAAACATAAACAAGATTTCTACTAGCACATCCACACGCTAATCTAAGTGATCATTCATGTTAATTTCATTAAGCATGATAAGAGTTAGAGTTTACAAAGAAATAAACTAATGAGGGACCCAAGCCATTAGTTAAATAGTTCAACTAAATTGAGAGAACAATACTAAGGTTGCTGTAAGCAAAAATCTGATGCTTAGAAGTGGATAGAAAAGTGCCTTAAACATTGTAATGACTAAGAGAGTTAACATACAGGTATGAGGTTCGTTGGGAAACATTGCAGTATGTTGTGGACTGTAAGTTCAAGGAATTAGGAGCAGAAAATCAGCTTTGACTTAGGATTTAGGTTCAGAACATTAGACTATCAGCCGAGAGCATATGACATGTGGGCCTTACAGTTCTAATTCCCATTGGGGTTCGAACAGAATTAATACCAGTGATTTTGGAGTTTAACTTGATTGTGGAATCCTCCTAGATTGTCCTCAGATGGTGGAACTACACCATTCCATAATCAATGTGGCTGAGATTTGAAGACTTGAATGAAATAGATGCCTCTGGCCTGAGTTTGGGACTACCGCCAGCCTTGGAGTTCAATAGCTTGAATCTCTTCGTAGGAGCAAGCTTCCGGACAGATAACCTTGTCTCTAGGATCATACAAGGGTTGTTATGACCCTGCAAAATGATCTCCAACAGATTCCTAATATATATAGGAGGTGGAGTCAAATCCCCCAAAATAGTTGTTGACCCTGTTTTAACGCCTGTGAATACCAAAACCAGATGTGAAGTTGATTATTTGGGTTTTAACCTGCTGGCTATACCACTAGGGAGGATCGTACTGATGTATAGGGTCTTCTAGGAGTCTCAAATCAATCAAGGTAGGAGTTAGTAGCAGCTACTAATCAAAACTCCCGAAAATCAGCCTGCAAGGATGGTCACACCTGGTTGGAAGTTCTGATGAATATGACTCCAATGAAATTGAAGCTTTGGCAGGGATTCTTCCCTCCTTGGAGTCGCCCAGGGGTTGGAATAACCCTGCTAAAATCCCTCATGCAGATCCCTAGTATTTAGGGATTTGGCCCAACGGTAAGGCTTACCGTTAGCGTCCCTGGTGGTGCGGGTTCAAGTCACGGAAACAGCCTCTCCAGAAATGGGGGTAAGGCTGCGTATTCATGCACTGGGCCGCCCTATAAAAACTCCTAAACTTCTTCTAAACTAATTCTAGCTCTCTACCAACTTTCTAACTTGGCTTTAATGACCTTATTACCTTAAATTCACTACTAAAACCCTCCTAAAATATAAAGAGAATACTAAAATAAAGCCTAAAAACTGTGGACAACATCGTGTCTTCTTTTTTGCTCCCATGCTTTTAGTCTCGGGCTTCCATGAAGGTTTGTACTTCTCAATCCATTAAAGAGTCACCTCATCATTAAGTCTATACAATGCCCTCCTTAATTTTCACACCTTTTCCTCACTTCCTGGAATTTTGAAGCCTGGAGGTAGCATCATATGCACTTCTTTATGCAAATCACCATGAAGAAATGCATTCTTCACATCTAGCTACCAACGTGGCCATTCTTTTGTTAACTGCAATAGATAACAATACCCGGATGGAATTCATCTTAGCCACTGGAGCAAAGGTTTCTTGGTAATCAATGTCATATGTCTGACTAAATCCCTTTTGACACCAACCTTGTTTTATATCTATCATTGGATCCATATGCCTTGTATTTAGTAGTATAAAGCCACTTGCACCCTACTGGTTGTTTTCCCACTTGAAGGTCCACAAGTTCCTATGTCCCATTTTTCTCAAAAGTTATTTTTTCACACATCACATCTTGCCATTGACTTTGAAAAATTGCCTCTTTTAGATTGGAAGGGACCTATACAAAAGATACATATACCCAACAAAAGTATGATATACATGACTCTGTTAGTGGATATTATTGTCTCCTATATTTATATATTTATACATGTATATTGTCTACACTATACCATATAGTGTAGACCTATTTTATCAAATATAAATAAAGTATGAATCGTATGAGAGAAATAAAACTCATACGATTCAGTCCCTTTCTTCTCCTTCTTCTTCTCCTTCTTATTCTTCTCCTTCTTCTTCTTAACTACAAACTACAATACCATATTCTAACTGACTCAAGGTCTTATAAGATACAAAGTTAGAAATAGGATGATTAGTACAAGATCTCTTTCCTTTGTGGAGGGCAATGGGAAGATCATCATCATTTACAGAATGAGCATCACTATCAAAATGAACTGAAGGAATAGGAACTAAAAGATTAATTGGATTCGAAGAGGCAACCAGAGGTGGATCGCTTGGTGTGTCCTTCCTCGTATAAACAAGTAGATTTTTTTCATCATCTGAAGTTGAGATGTCAAAGGAAAATGGAGAAACTGAAGTGGGAAGTGATAGCACTGAAGGAAAACATTGAGACCTCTCTTTATAACTCAAACTCTCCCCCTGAAGGGAGGTTGTGGAAGGGGAGAAAAAAGGAACAAACTCAAAAAAAAGTAGCATCCATCGAGACAAATCTTTTCCGATTCCCGGGTTGTAGCACTAATAGTCCTTTTGAATAGACAGATATCCCAAAAATATACATTTTTCTACACACAGATCCAATTTAGACTGATCCCCTTTACGTATTTGAACATAACAGACACACCTAAATACTTTAGGGGGCATAAGAAAGAGAGGATTGTCAGGACATAATACATCAATGGGTGTTTTAAGATAAAGAACCCGAGAAGGCATACAATTTATCATATAGGCAACAATAAGTAGAGCTTCAAACCAAAGAGTTTTAGGAATGTTAATACCAAATAAGAGAGATCGTGTCACTTCCCATAGGTGGCAATTTTTGCATTTAACAACACCATTCTGTTGAGCAGTGTGAACATATGATGTCTAATGTATAATACCACATTCTGTCAAGTACTTCTGCAACTAAGAGGAGATTTACTCTCCCCTATTATCTGATCTGAGAACTTTAATAGATGTACCAAATTGAGTCTAAACCATCTTGTGAAAGGTATAAAATACTAAAGAAACTTCTCCTTTTGTTTTCATTAAATATACCTATGTACATCGTGAATAATCATCAACAAATGAAACAAAGTATCGAAATCCAAAGAGAGAAATGGTGGGAAAGGTCCCCAAACATCAGACTGTACCAAAGAAAATGGAACAAAATTTTTATCATTAATAATAGGGGAATAAGTGTTCCAAACATGTTTAAGCAATTGACAAACTTCACACTAAAGATCATACTCGACACTAGACTCAAATAAACTTGGAAACAAAACATGTAAAGAAACTATTGATAAATGACCCAACCGATTATGCCATTGCATTAACCGGTCTTTGTTACTAAAATGACAATCATGACTACGAGAGAAACATGTTGTTGACAATTGAGAATCCACATTGTCATTAAGGAGACAGAGTCCATCAGCTACACGACCACTCCTAATCGTTTGCCTTGAATCTAGGTCCTGAAAAACATAGTGAGATGGAAAGAAAATGACTAAGCAATTTAAATCACGAGTGATATGACTAACAGACAACAAGTTCGTTACAAATTTAGGAACACATAGAACTGAGGATAAATACATAGTAAGTGAGACGTTGACATTGTTTTTCCCATAAATGGAGGACAATGTCCCGTCTGCCATTCTAACTTCATCACAACCAGAGCAAGTAGAATAAAAAGAAAATAATGATGGCAGACCTATCATTTGATCTTATGCCCCTTAATCAATAATCCAGTATGAAGATGGGGATGGAGAGACATGGAAAGCAGTGGCATAGGTACCTAACTCTATGGAAGCAAATGAGAATGTAGGAGGACGATTCGTTGTCATAGACCCCTCTAGCTATGCCATAAACCGGCGTAAATTCTCAACTTCAGCTTTGGAAATTGTAACCATCCGTCGAAAAGTTTCACTAGAAGATGTAGTGCCAATGTTAACTATTTTTGAGTTACTAAAGATAGGACCCATATCCTTCTCTTGTGATGTAACAAAGTTTGCTCGCACATTTCCAGGCTTGTTGAATTTTTCAGGTCGGCCAATGAGATCCCAACAGTTCTCACGTGTATGTCTCATCTTCCCACAAAATGACTACAATAGAGCTTATCCTTATCAATGGATCCCCCTTTCCATTGAATCTTCTCTTTATCATCATGACCAGGTCGAAAAGACTTTTTAAAGCCATTTTTACCCCATTTTTGCAAAACAGGGGTGGAAGCTAGAGCAGATCTCTCTAGAGTCCCAGAAGAATACTAATGCATGACATTCCTCCTGTTTTCTTCACTCTGAGCCAGTGCATACACTTCATTCAAGGATGAAAGTTTACCTCCACTCAGGATATTGATATAGACCAATTCAAATTTGTCATTCAACCCAGTAAGAAATTTAAAAATCCTACCTCGCTCCATCTTTTCTTTGTAAGCCATTGCATCTGCCTGACATTTTGCTTATATATTTCACAATGATCTAACTCCTCCCACATGCTACACAAAGTAGCAAAGTAACTGCCCAGACTTTTCTCCTCTTGGCGAAGATGAGTAATTTCCTAATTTAACTGATAAACCCTTATAAAGTTTTTTACCTGGGAATAGGTCTGTGCAGCAGAGTCCCATATATCCTTAGTTGTTCGAAGAAATACAAAACCACTAATGATCTGTGGCTACATTGAGTTAAATAGCCAAGACATAACAATCAGATTCGTATACTCCCATTTTTCATAAGTCTGAGTATCTAAAGCATCTGGTTTAAGAACACGGTCATTTATGTAACCAAGTTTGCCCCTTCCACCAATATACATCTTTGCTGATTGATACCCCTAGGTGACATGATACTAATAAAACTCGGACCACTCTAAGCATCATCCTTATTTGCAAACTCCATTGGTACTTTCAACATTCTTCATGTCACAAGATTTCCCCACATACACAATCAACCCCCCTCACTCCTTAACTTGTCTCACAATTTGATCTTCCGATCTCAACAAGTGACCCGAACAACCAGAAGAAGCACCCAAACAACATTTGAAATCATCTACAATCCATCACTCACATTACTAGACCTTTAGATTTGAAGACACAAAAAACGAGGTAAGAATAGCAAAAAATCGTCTCAGACATCATGCTCTTTCCTGACCAAAAATCACAAAAAACCCTTTAAATCTCAACCAAACTTCATGAGGCCTATCCCAAGAGATTCCTCACTAAAAAATGATCAATTCTTTTGAAGGGATCAACCAGAGGTCTCAAAAAATGAGTCCAACACGACAAAAAAGTCGTCCTAGATGTCCTTAATCCACCTAGCCGAAAAATGTTATAACTCTCTCAAACCAAAATGAAACAAGATGGGACATATTTCTATAGATTCTTCATAAAAAATAACCACTCCTTTCGAAGGAATCGATTTGAAACACTTTGTAGATCTACGATTTTCCAAAAACAGAGCTTGTTAAGGTCTCTTCACAAAAACTTCAAAATAAAATCAACCATGCATAAAAAAAATTCACAAAAATCACCAAGGGAACAAGATCTTTCAAAACCCTAAATTTTCATTCAAGTGGGTGGTAAGGACCTGCTAACATTAACATACAGACATGCTGACATCAACATCCTCCCCCTATGCAGAGATGCCCAATCATGCCCCAATCACTTCACGCTCTGATACCAAGATGAAACTGTTGTTCCTACTTCCTAGACTTGATTTGTGTGCGTGAGGAAGAAGAAGAAGAAGAGAGAATGAAAGAAGAATATACGATTGGGTCAACTATATGAGTCTAATGGTCTTATACGTGGTTGGTATTTATATTAAAATGTATTCAATACACAATTCACATGGTATACCAAAGGTATATGGGTATATAGTACCCTTATTACATATAAGCCCCTAGATACAATACTTCAACAGCATTTGTTTTGTCCACACTCAACCTCATGATAGAACCAAGTTGGATCCTAAAGCGTTGAAATGTATTTTGCTTGGATACCCTACATCACAGGAAGGGTATAAATGTTACTATCTGGCCTCTGGCAAGAAGTTTGTCTCCATGGATGTTACATTCATTGAATTTATCCCATTATTTTCTCCTTCCTCCGTCTCTCTTCAAGGGGAGCATAGTGGTGAAAATAGTTTGTCAATGTGTCTTCCTTCAGTTTTACCCTTGCCAACATCTGTTCATCCATTTGTCTTTGATAATCCATCAGGTAAGGGAAAAGATTTGCAAGTGTCACAAAAAGAAATAAGGACACACATCTTCCACCTCCACCTCTAATTGATTCTTCGAAACCAAGTAATGTTTCCTTACCTACCGAACCTAATGATAGTCTTCCGATTGCTTTTCACAAATGAAAGCACTCATGTACTAATCATCACATCTCCAATTTTATCTCTTATCAGTCCTTGAATGTTTCCTATAATTCGTTTGCTAATTCATTGTCCTCTATAATTGTTCTATCAAACCTCAAAGAAGCTATTTCCAAGTCTAAGTGAAGGGATGCTATGTGTGTAGAAATGGATGCTTTTGGAAAAAATGGTACTTGAGAACTTTGTGATCTTCCAGAGGGAAAACAACCTGTAGGATGCAAGTGGGTCTAAATTGTCAAGTACAAGGTAAATGGATCAATTGAGAGATATAAAGAAATACTAGTTGTAAAAGGGTATACACAGATGTATGGTATTGATTATCGGGAGATGTTTGCACTCGTGGCGAAGATGAATTCCATAAGAGTACTCTTATCTATTACAATTTGACGTAAAGAATACATTTTGCGTGGTGATTTGCATGAGGTGTATATGATGTTATCACCAAGCTTTAAAATACCAGGTAGTAAAGGGAAGGTATGCATGTTGGAAAAAGCACTATATGGACTAAAACAGTCTCCAAGAGCCTAGTTCAAGAGATTTAGTGGAAGCCTAAGGAAGTGGGATACAAGCAGTCTTAACTCTTAAGTTGCCCACACCTTGTTTGTTAAGCATACACAAAAGGTCACTACTACGGTGATTGTTTATGGAGATGATATTGTAGTAACTAGGATGATGCAGTAGAAGTGCAGACACTGAAATCTCACCTGAATAATGAATTTGAAATTAAAGATCTAGGAGTATTACATTATTTCTGAAGGATTGAGGTGGCCCATTCAAGGAAAGACAATTTCATATCCCAAAGAAAATATATCCTAGATTTGTTGGTTGAAACAGGTTTTACTAGGAGCAAAATTTGTTGAAACTCCAATTGAAGTGAATCATGGGTTAAACGAACAAGATGGAAGATTAATGATTGATGCCGGAAGATATCAACGGTTAGTAGGGAAGCTTGTCTATCTATGCCTCACTCGTCCTGATAAAGCATTTGCAATGGGAGTGGTAAGTTAGTTTATCCATGCCCCAAGAACTCCCCACCTAGAGGCTACTTATTGGATTCTGAGATATCTGAAACCAACTCCAGGAAGAGGATTGTTGTTTGCTAACCATGGGCACATGAGAGTTGAAGTGTATACAGATGCAGATTGGGTCAGATCAATTATAGACAAAAGATCTACCTCAGGGTATTGTTCATTTGTAGGAAGTAGTCTAAGAACATGGAGAAGCAAGAAACAATTTGTTGTTGCTAGATCCAATGCTGAAACAGAATATGGATCTATGGTTCATGGGGTGTGTGAGGTGTTGTGGTTGAGGACATTGCTACAAGAGATTGGTTTTATGACCAAGATTTCTATAAGCTTATATTGTGATAACAAGGCTGCTATCAATATAGCTCATAACCATGTACAACATGATCACACTAAACACATTGAAGTGGATAGGCACTTTATAAGAGAAAAATTACAATATGAACTGACTTGACCTCCCTTTATGAAAACTGAGTAGCAACTAGCAGATGTCTTAACCAAATGAGTAACTAAAGTTAATTGCAAGAAATAACTTGCAAGCTGGGCATGTATGATATCCATACTCTAGCTTTAGGGAGAGTGTTGAAGTATATTACTTAGGGACATAATAGTCCTTTCTTTATATGTTGATGTTTTGCTGATCATTTATGTACTTCCAAGGGTATGGTCAGTATTCTACCTCCAACCCTACATACATACATATGAAATAAATATATGTATGGTACACACAAGCCCATACCATTTGGTCTCACATATCTCTATCTTCTTCTTCTTCTTCTTCTTCTTCTTCTTCTTCTTCATCTTCTATCAATCTACACAGCATACAGCATGTAGACTTAACACTTCAGAGTGCAAATCATCTAGACATAAGCCCCTTGAGAATTCAGACACCACCTTTTCCATAACCCCCCTCAATCTCAAAGATAAACTTTTGCAATTATTTTATTCAGGCTACTGACAAGGCTAATGAGCTAAAAATCAGAGAAATCCTTGACATCCACCTTTTTGGGAATAGGAGCAATGAAATTGACATTAACTCTTTTGTTGATGGTCCCTCTATCCATAGCGGAGTCAATCTGATTACAGAAAAGATTAATGATAAAAGGCCTCTCCCCCTCCTTTTTTTTTTTTTTTGATAACAATGGGAAAAAAAACTGATAGCTTCATCCTTTACCTTAGCAAAATCTGTCACCACTTGCCCTTAAATAAGCTTACATAGAAAACAGTGAAGTGTCAACATGTGTTGACATAGAAAAAATTTCAAAATGAAGTGTCCTTGTAGCATATAGGTTATGAATTAATATTTACGTTTAATCCTAAACCCTTGAAATCTTCACTAAATCATATCATGAATTCATTATGGACCAAGTGGAAAGGTCAACCCCTAGATAGAACTGGTCCACTAAATCACATAAATGCTTTGGCAAGTCACCAAATTAACCTCATCAAAATCACAATTAAAACAGGAAAATAAAAACGAAAAACTGTAGGATCATGGAATAACGTATCAAGATAGTTGAGGCAACCATCTTCCATTAAGTTATATAGATACTTGATGTCAAGCGTATGCTCTAGGCAATTCTTTTCAGTGCGACTCGTGATAACTGTATTGTCTTTAATCTCATGGAGCTTTAACTGATCATCACCCATATCAAAACCAAGATTATCATTTATTAAAATGGAAATTAAAAGGTTCTAACTGAAAACTTTGAAATGTGACAAAGTCCAAGTCAAATAGCATAAGTTCAATAAATCTAAAGAGGATCACAAAGCACTCTAACTGTATGCATTTTCAAGGGAGGGGAAAATAGTGCAAATGTCTTTGCCATTTATTTCAATGAATAATACCTCCTTTAAAGGAGAGAGGCCAGTTTGAGCTCGATATCTTCCTTTGCTTGTCTATCAAATGGGTCTTCACCAATATAAAGATCTAAAATTGACCGACACAGGAGTTTGCTCTGGATGCTCCCAACCTCCTTTCCATCAACTATAAAAGGAGGGAAAGAAGAGATCAACATTTGAACTTCACACTGTAACATTATTATAAATAAGTGGGAAAAGCACAAACTAAAATGATCTTGATCCATGTGAGCTAGACAAGAAATAAACCAACAAGTACCAAAGACAGTCTGTACCAAGAGCAGATAATTGACCACCATCCATAACCTTCTTCATAAAATATGGAAGTGTTAATTGAACAATAAGAAACAAAAAGGTTATCTAAACCATGTTCCAGGTCATTGTTTATCAATCCCTCCGAACGTGTATACATCAGGAAACTTTCAGTGTTGTGTAAGTCAAAAATAGAAGCCCAGTTACACTCAGTGAGGTTGAGTACTTTATGTTTGACCAATGATAGGGTTTTCACGTGACTGTTGCATGTCAGGGAACTAAGTCAACCAACAAAACCAACCGTCAGGAAATTGTCTTGATAGAGTTGGAAGGAAACTTGTTGAGGTTTCTTCAATATATATTTTGTTTTCGATGTATGGCAGACCTACGCTCCCATACCAAAGTCTCACCCAGAAGGTCAAATGTTGTAATGGATCTTAACTTTAAATCCAATTGCCTAGTTATTTTAGTATACAGAGCTTTAAAATTATTGGTAAGGAGTCAGGACATAGATGCCTACCAAAATTTCCTTGAGCCTGCTAGCTATAGTTTCCATTCCTCTGCTAAATATAGAAATTATAAAAGAGCATTCAGTTGTAGATCAGTGTGATTTAAGTTTAAGTTGCTGATATGTGCATTATTCCCTTCTTTCTGTGTCTCAAAATGTTAGCATAGCTTTAAGACTAAGTATTTGATCCCCATCTCCCCCCACTTATGGGAGTTTGTGATGCAGTAGAATAAAGAAGATACTAAAAATTGATGTAGAATACTTTTCCAAAGCCTCAAATAATTTAAATAAAGGATGTGGAAGCAAAATAAATCAAGAATTGAATTTTAGGACACAAATAGACATGGAAATTTAGGAATAGAGTCAAAGAAAAGGAGTTAGAATGAATTAGAAGTGAAAAGAAGAAAAAACAGAAGCAAAAATGACCTCAAAAGGGTATTTTTGTAATTCTGGACAGAAAATCCGAAAACTACCAAAATGCCCCTTTGATGCATCAAAAAATTCTAAAAATTTTACAGCCGTTTCTGACGAGGGTTCTATAGTTGGAATTTTATTAAATTCCAATATGATTTGATGGGTCAAATTAAAGATTTTCAAAAAAAAAGTAAAGGTTCTTTAATGGAGGTTTCTAGCGGAGGAAGAAGAAGAAGAAGAAGAAGAAAAGGGAAAGATAAAGATTAAAGAATAAGAAACTAAGAGAAATGTAGAAAGAAAAAAGATAAGAAAGATACCTTAGAGAAATAGGGAGGGTGAGGTGGATACTCACACGTGCACTAGGATGCTACAACCCACATGGAGAGAAGATGGGAGCCTATGAGATGGCATCAACCCTTGGAGAGGAGTACATGGCTACAACCACACCTTGGGAACACCCAAATCTTCAAAAACTTATTTATTCTTCACTACAAATTATGGGAGAGGGGTTGCTGTTTTTAAATAGGTTTACAACCTTAAACAATTAGAACTTGCTAAAATTAGAAACTTCCTAAAATCCTAAACTTGCCAGCCAAGTTTTCTAAGACATAAAACTATCTAAAAACTTATTTTCCTAAAAATTACGATTACTCAAACTTAAGACTTTCTAAAAACACTATTCCCGTTTTTATTGACACACCCTTAGTAATTTGGTTATAATTTTCCAAAATCACCTCGGATTTGCGCAATCTTTATCTCATTAGAAAGGTAACTGAATAACCTATCTAATGACACCAATATCAAGCAAAAAAGTCAAGTTTTGGCCATAGAAAAATTGGGTCCAAAGTGAAAAATAGGATTACAACTTAAAACTAAAAAAAACTAAACTAACCATGGCATTAGTGGCCTTATTACAAAATTACCCATCCCTTACAAAATTTGAATTGACATCACATAACATGTAAATTTAAATCTTGCCCTCTTATGTGGGGGTACATACATAAGTTTTGCTTGAGTGTCTGTATCATTCTCTCGGAGTGGGGAGAAATTCGACCTCGAATTTGAAATCAACCACCATCCTTCATGTTAATATGTCAGGAGTCCGCAACAAATGTGGTAGATGTGGTGGAGGTCCTAGAATTGATGATTCACATGTACCTTTTGGATTGAATGGCTGCTTAGACCTGGATCTTGATTTAGTCCGATTCTGAGCTTTTGCTTGAGCTAAAATTTTCTTAGGTTTTGACAAAGTTTGGCCTTTGGTGATGATCTGCAACATGGTAGGAGGAGGAGGTCAAAGTATGAAGTCTTTGCAAGAATTCTCTCGCCTTGATCTCTTATTTTTTCTGGCCTTTGACTTTTTCTGGGTGGTTGTTTGGCTTGTAGATTCAAGCTTTTGAACTGGAACTGAAGTATGATTTACAATTCTTGTTTCTTGTTCTGCTCTGAATTCTTCCTGCATGGCCTAGATCAGATCAAACACCTCTTGAATTCTTTCCTACCTTTCAATTTCTTGAAGCCTGGATTGAAGAATATCATGTTGTCGTTGAAGAATCACGTAGAACCAGTTGTCAGAATAGAAATATTTCCTTGCACGATCAAGATGCCATTCCACATGATTAGGTTCATTCCTGAAGTCTTCTTCACTTAGAAATCTCACCCATACTTCATACTCTTGTGGATTTTGAATTACCTCATATCCATTATAAACCACCATGATTTATATTCACAAGAACGCAACTAGATAAGAATTAGTTGGAACCTGACTCTAATACCAACAAGCTTACACCTAATTACAGTCAAGCTCAATAATATTCACCCACTGATGTGCGTAGTAGACCATACTCAAATTTGATGGGCTTATGCAGGGCTATTATGGGTATTTTATGTTTAAAAGTTTTGTTTGGCAATAATTTTTAATTTTGTCAGTTTTGTGATAATCTAAGTTAGTTTTTGGCAGTTTGTTTGGGGGTAAAAGTTTACTCTTGGCATATTTTGGTGTCATTTGATAGGTTTTTCAGTTATCTTTCTAATGAGCCCAAGATCTTGCAAATACGTTGTGATTTGGGCATGTTGTGGCCAAAATATTGGCTGTTTGTCACATTGTGATGGGAGTTTATAAGTTTTTTAGAATTTTACTTTATTAGGAAGTCTTATTAGAGTGGGATTTGGGTTTAGGTTGTGTAACCTTATTTATATATTTTATAATTTAGAGTTTCGATTGTGATCTTTAATGAGAGTTTTAAAAAAATTGTGAACAACTCTTGGAAGTGTGAACGCCTTTTACCTAAGGTGTGATTGCTTAGATAGCAACTGGTGCAATTCTAGTTGGTTTCCTTTCCTTTCCTTTTTTTTTTTTCCCATTATTTTATTGCAAAATCTTTTGTTTAACAACCTACAATCAACCATTATTTCTTTCGACCCTGGTCAAATCTCATAAACTCTATTCTTAAATATCCTTACTCTTGAAGAGATAACAAAATTATTCACCCCTTGGTCATGCATCAATTTGGTATCAAATCCTATGCTTTAGATGGTGACTAGAAGTGGCAGGATCGATAACCACATCGGTTGTGGCAATTTAGTTATCTTCAATATCCCCCTGAGAGAGAGAGAGAGAGAGAGAGAGAGAGGGTTTGAGTCAATGGCGAAGGATGTTCATAATTCTTAATCCTAGTCCAGAGGTGATAAAAGGCCTTCCTTAGATGAGATATTCGTTCCTAAATCCCTGCCACCTTGTGAAGGATTTTGAAAGAAGGAGTGCAGGAAGGAGCTAGGGTTGCTATGCTAGTGGGAAGATTTTGACCACCCATGCAAAAGGTCCTGCAGGGGTCGGTATGATAATAGAAAGATTCCAACCACCAATGTAGAAGGTCCAGCAAACAAAATTGCATACAAAAATGTGTTACTTGTATTGGGAATGCCCCAAGTTGAAAATGCTAAAATAGAGAGGGTAGGGGAATTAGAAGTACTTGTAAACAGGGCCAGTTCCACTTGCATATGAGGCAGCTCAGGTCTTGTTTAGTCAATAGGATTGATGGAGGTCAAATCAGTTCAGAGTCCCTTGGTTTAATGGGGTGCATATGAAAGTTACTCTGGAAGTGGAGGGTTTAAGAGGATTCCAAACAACTTGTATATGTTTTTCTTCTCGTTAGAATAGCTAGCGTCAAGAGTCCTCAGGGATGGTAAGAAGGATTGGGTCTCATTTCAGCTGTAATTGGTATGGTGGCATCCAACGGTTGGTTACAGTGATTTTTGGTACGGGAGAAAGGGTCATTGATTGGGTATATGGTATCTCGGTTCATTTTTGGGACCATCTCACATTTCAGGCTGTCAGAGATGTATGTGGGTTTTTTTTGAAGGCAGAATACATGGATAACCACTAGTTGGTGTGGGTTAGGATTCTGGTGAAAGAAAAGAGAAAAATCCTAGAGGAAATTGTAGTTTCAGACAAAATTAGGGTATCACTGTTGTTGATGTGGAAGGAGATATTATCAGAAATGGCAACTATCAACCGGTCAGGAAAGTCTTTGATAATTGACTCATGAGGCAGAAGCAAGTAGCTGAAAGTAAGCTGAAACGAGGCCTATCAGAAATCTACGGTGCATAAATGCTTGTCTACTTTTATTTTTTTATATTTTACTTCTACGTATAAATGAGCAGACAAGTTGATATTTTTATGACTTGGTAAGATAACTATGATACTCTTACCAGCATACATGTGAAAATGCTACAAGCATCTTTACCTTAGCATGCGCAGGAAGTCTGAACTTCATGGTTTCAAGGATCGACATTCTGGATCGGGATTGGCCGTGACCAATCTGATGTGATGTGATCCGTGATCTGATTGTGATCGGCTGGTTTAACTTTTCCTTTATTGTTTTGCATTGGATTGGCCAATCTGAACTTCGGCGGTGACTGATCCTGATCTGGGGGTTCTTGAACCATTCTGAATTCTGTAGCCTTGGTCTAGAGAGTATATGTTGATGCGTGATACCAAACAGCCTGTATTGGAGGCCCATGGGTATTTTGGATCTAAAATTTTTGTTTGAGAATAGATTTTATTTTATTTTTTCAATTTTGGGTGTAGGTTAATTTCTTGTCAATTAAGGTTTTTTATTTATTTCCAAGTCGAATGGTGTTTGAGGCCTTTTATGGGGGGAACTTACTTGTTTGGCTCGAATTTGGTGTCATTTGAAAGGTTATTTAATTACATTCCCTATGAGTTTTAGATCTTGTGAATCCGATGTGCTTTGGGGGAGTTTTCACCAAAATTCTAGCAATGTATCATTTTGTGATGGGAATTACTTAGATAAAGTATAATTTTTAGTTAGCTTCTATTAAGAGGTTAAAGTTGAGTGAAAGTTGAAGTCTGACTTGGGGAAGGAGAAAACTGGAACATCTGGTCTATATGGACTCCTTATTGTACCTCATTTTCATAAATGACTGATTAATGAATGAAAATTTCAAGCCTACAACTGTTTGTTTTCTAGTGTGACTCTAGAATTCTGAAAGTGTGATGCTTTCAACCCTAGGATTGATCCTAGGTTCTGCTCAACTAGTGTGATTCTATTGGATAATCTTCCCCAATTTTGAAGGTATGATGCTTTCGACCCTAGGTGTGATTCCTAGGGTCAACTAGTGTGACTCTAGTTGGTATTGTCCTCTTCCTCAATTTCTTCTTTGTTTAGTATTTTTCTCAGCATAGTTTAGTGTAGAATTTGCTATTATATGGCCTACAATTAACCTTAATCTTTTTCAAACTTCTCAAACCTAGCCCTAATCTTATAAATTTTTATCTCTAAATCTCTAATTCCAAATTTTTATCTCTAAATCTCTAATTCCAAATTTTTATCTAGTTCTATTGAAATTGCTTATTTCATCTTAATCTATTTCCGAGGATATTTTAATTATAATTTTCTGTCAGTGTTTCAATCACAGAACTATCCCATAACCTTGTCCATACCCTGTGGCTAAATTTTCTTGGCCCTTCAACCATTAAAATTTGCAGATTCCTGATTTTTTTAATCTTTTCTCTTAAAACCTGATTCATTAATTCTGTATTCCTGCCAAAATCCTGCTGAAATCTTTGACCCTAATCTTGACAAACCAACCCTAAACCTGCCCTAATACCTGAAGAATATAAAATCAGGTTATTCTCCCTTGGTCCTGCATCACCTATTTTAGTATGCGAAGATAGCCCAATCTTTTATGAAGGAGACCAGTATTGAAATTTCCTAATTGTCCCTTTTATGACCTTAAGCTGTTAAGAATTGGAGTAATTTTTTGTCCAAGGACTATTGATCATTTTATGCGTACATCTTCTATAGTAGACTTCTGTGGAAATATGCATTTGCTTTGATTTATTGGACTTGATAACTGCAGTTGTGGTTACAATAGCTATATGACTCTAGTCAATTTGCCTTTTTATTGTTTCACATGTAGAATGGAGACTTTAAAGAGGCACCTTCCAATTTCTGGTCCAGAGGGGCTACAAGAATTAAAGAAAATTGCTGTAAGATTCGAGGAGAAGATTTACACTGCTGCAACAAGCCAGGTACATTCATTACTTAATAGCTGAACTGTCTTCTCTTAGAAACTTTTATGCTGCATTGATACTTGCTTCTGTCATTAGACTTACTGGTTTGTGTCTACCAACCTTTTTGTTTCATTTGAGAAGGTGTTTGGGATTGTGGATTGTCATGTACTAGAAGTAAATTTTATTGTTTTCCTATCTTTCACATTGGTACTGTTATGCTTGCATTAATGATCATGGATGGGAGGGTGAATTGGAAGGTTTGATACTATTGAGTAAATTGTACTTCCTCGTCCATTTCTTTATGGTTTAGCCTTTATTCTTGTTAGTACCATGGCTTATCTTTATAACTTCTTTGGGTCTTTAATTTGTAGCTTGCACTATTGAATGAATATAACTGTTCTTAATTTCTAATTTCAGTCAGATTATCTACGGAAAATATCTTTGAAGATGCTGACAATGGAGACGAAGTCTCAGACTACGAGTGTGACTGGTTCCTTACCATCAAACTCTGCTGGCAGTAACCAAAATCCTGTGGATCCAGGTAACAACTTGAAAGAAAGTCCTTTACCAAGTACACCAAAATGGAAAATTGTATAATCGTGAACAGTGTTCTCTTTTTTCCATTTGTTTGTTTGTTTGGTTTTTATTATATTTTTACCGCTTGACACACATGCCAACCCAATCTATCCCAATATTTTCATTTGTCATTCTACTATTTTCGCCACGTTGTTGTATATATTGATTTTGCGAACTGTCTTAAAAACTTCTTAAGGTTGTAGACCATTATTACAGTATTTTTGCTTATGCTGCAATATATATATAGTATGCTGTCCTTGTTGATTTTATTAGAATCACTGCCTGACACCTCTGTACTTTTTGTCATGGTGGAGGTGGTTAAAAATTTGTCTACTTTCTTTTTTCCATTGTAACATCTCAGGTGTAATCTGGTGGAAAGAAGGGTTAAATATGGACTTGTCGTTGACCTGATGGCAGTTGTCTTGATTTCTTTTTTTGCTTTACAGAATGATGCATTTTTATTTGTTTTTTCTCTAACAAATTTCCATTCAGCTGATTTAATTTCAATTTTTTTTTTAAATTTTGTTGTAGCATCTCACAGTATGCAGCAACCGGTGCGCAACCAGGGGCAGCAACTACCAAATCCCTTGGCTAATCAGTCACGGCAGCAGCTGCTGACCCAGAGCATTCAAAATCCTATTGCATCTACTGGAGTACAGAATTCTGCCAACTTGTCATCTGTGAACAATCTAACTCAGAGCACAGTGCCAAATGTTGGTGGCCAAAGTTCGAACTTGTCTAGTATGCCTGGCATTTCACAGAACTCAGTAAGTAATTCACTGGGTCAAGGTGTACCAACAAGTATGTTTACCAATACGCAAAGGCAGATGCAAGGAAGGCAGCTTTCTCAACAAGTTCCTCAGCAGCACCAGCAGCAATCTCAAAATTCGCAGCAGTATCATTACCAGCAGCAGCAGCAGCAGCAGCAGCTGCAACAGCAGCAGCAGCAGCAGCTGCAACAGCAGCTTTTGAAGCAGAAGCTCCAGCAGGGAAATATGCAGAACCCACTACTTCAAACACATATCCAGCAGCAGCAGCAGAATCTATTACAGCCAACTCAGCTGCAATCTTCTTCGCAGTCTCTTATGCAAATGTCATCTGGTATCCCATCAAGCCAGTCCACTCTTCAGCAGACTCAGCCTTCTGTGATGCAATCAGCTCCAATCTCTGGCCTTCAACAGAATCAGCAATCTTCTATTCAACAGTCCACAGCATCTATGCTTCAGCAACATCCACAGTCAGTCCTCAGGCAACAGCAACAGTTGCAACAATCTTCTCTTCTTAATCAACAGCAAACACCAATATCTCAGCAGTCAATGCTGCCATTGCAGCAGCAGCAACCTCTAGTAGGGCAACAACCAAATGTGTCAAACATACAACAAAATCCATTACTTGGACAGCAAAGCAGTGTCCCAGACATCCAGCAGCAGCAACAACAACAGCAACAACAACAACAGCAGCAGCAGCAACAGAGGTTGCTAAGCCAGCAAAATAATCTGCCGAACATGCAGCAGCAGTTGGCTTCACAAAGTAATGTTTCTGGGCTACAGCAGCAGCAACAACAACTGCTTGGACCCCACTCTGGTGTCTCAAACATTCAGTCAAATCAGCATTCAATACACATGCTACAACAAGTCAAGGTTGCAGCTCAGCAACAACAAACCCAGCAGACACCATTGTCCTTATTGCCAACACAAGGGCAACAATCACAATCACAACCACCACAGCAGCAAATGATGTCTCAGCTTCAAACACAGCCAGGTCAATTGCAACAACAATTGGGGTTGCAACAACAGCCAAATTCATTACAACGAGATATGCAGCAAAGGCTTCAAACATCGGCTGCCTTGGTTCAGCCTCAGAATGCAGTTGAGCAGCAGAAACAACTCTTTCAGCCTCAGAGAATGCTGTCTGAGGCCTCACCAAGTATGTCATTACATTTGACTGATTCTGTAATGATATTTTTACTTTTTAATTGTTGTCTATACTTTTCTACTTCGTAATGTCACCCCTTATATTTGTCTCTACTTTTGTACTTCTTATTTTACTTCTCATTTTATAAACTCTTACAGTATTCTAGAAAAGAAGAAAAGAAGTCATCCTCGTATCATTACATACCCCAGAATTTTAGTACTGCTATTTCTCTGTTTGGTTTATCTTTTGATTTTATTCTGAATCATACAAAATGACTTAAAGTGTGTTGATTTGTTGTGGTTCAAATCTGCATAAAACCATGTCCTTTTTGTGTTTTCCAATAGGCAGAGGCAGGGGTCATTGGAATGCGTCAAGAGAACTATATTAAACTCATGTTTAGAAAAATACATAGTGTTTATTTATTATATAGATTATAACTTGTATAAACTGCTTGATTATTAATCTTATTAAATAATTTGATCTCCTTTAAGAATCAATTCAACTGCTTATCAAATATCAAATATTGTACGAGTTAAACAGAGCACAAAAGACAGAATATGGGTTTTAATTACAACATTTTAAATGCCGTCTTTTGATCATTGCAAGATTGACTTGAGGGCACCAAATTACATGGTTTTAAAACTCGGATGATCCTGGTTGGGATCGGGCGATCTGACTCGGGATCAGACGAGCCCAATCCGAGTTCAAGGGTCAGATTGCTAGATTGATTGGTCCCATATCGGATTCAGGATGGGTCTAGTGGATTGGTTTCATCAAATCATCGTTTTGCCAGATTTATCTCAGATTGGCAGATCCTTGCTAGGATTGCCCGATCCAAGGGTGATCTAGATCAGGATCGGTTGAGTCCAGGCATATCCACTGATAGTATCGTTAGGAGTATGGAGTAACATCACTTATTTTAGCTTATATTTTTCACCATCAATTTTATCCTGGTCTCCTTCACCTCATTCCACCTTCAAATTAAATTTTGATGGATGCTGTGTGGGAAACAGTGTGAGAAACCCTGGACCCTTGGGTGCAGGGAGTAATAGAGATTGGATGGGGCCCATTTTGTATGTGCTCTCTGGGCTTGTTGGCAGATATCAATAGAGTAGTATTATTAGTGCTCTTTGAGGGGTTCTGGATATCATGATTTTGGAGATACGAGAATATCATATTAGAGGGGGAATTCTCCATGGTCATTGGTTGTTCTATCCAATACTCCTTATGTCTGGTGAGTGTCACATTGCTAGGCCCAAGGTTTTAAACTTCAGTTCAATCTAAATTTTCCTTATGGAAGTGGAATTAATTTGTGAAAATTTATGGAAGTAAATGGAAACATTTTAAACTTTTGGAAACTATGGAAACATTATGTTAGGATAGAAATCTTGGATGAAGCTTCAGGATATATATATATATATATATATATATTGGATAATTAATGACTTTATTAAGAAAAAAGGGTAAAAAGCAACAAGGCCACAAAAGCCTACACCGACATCTTTAGGATTACATTGGATCTAACAATACTTCCAAGATCTGCACCCCATACTCCCAAGAGCTGCACCCCATTTAGCTAACCTATCTGCCAGCCCATTTTGGGATCTGGGAATATGTCCCAAGCTAATATTCAAAACACATACCAGATCAAGGATTTCATGAATAAGCTGTGCATTCTTCCAACAACCCGAAGAACAACCCTGCCCCCACCCAGCCACCACCTTGGAATCTTCTTCGATCAGGTACCCATGTAAATTAAGATTGCAAATTTCCCGAAGCCCCAAAACCTCCGCTTTAGTAGTCAGCAAAACCAATAGAGCCCGCAATGATTCTAACAATCTCCCCTTGGGAGTCCCGAATAACATATTTATGAATAGGATCAATACATATTTATGAATTATTTTGTAAGCAAGAAAACTACTTGTAATGGTTTAAGAAGACATGCAACAAGCAAAAGGTCCCTAGCCATGGTTGTCAAGTAATATATCCCTTGGAAAAGACAACACTGCATGATAAAGAAATACATTCGCATAGAGTTATTGGCTTGAAGATTCTCATTCATTGCACTACTAACTTTCTGATGTAGCCTAAGCTGCATTAAACTATTTGGAATGGTTGGACCAAAAGGAGAGGCCCAAACGTTGGGCTTGTAATGCAGCATGCATCACGTGGTTGAACAAGAGTTACCCCTTGTGGAGTCCTGAGCTCAAGTACAAGAAACCTTAGGGATGTTGCACATGGGGGGTGCAAAATTTTTATGTGTTACATCATGAAATAAGGTCTTTTGTGCCATTTTAATATTTTTTTTGTGGGAGCAGGGGAGGGCTTTTCTATGTAATAAGGCCATTGGCTAAAGGATAGTTTAGTAAGATTTTTGTTTTTCAATGAGTAGTTGGGCTTTGGGAGAGTGGATCGATAGTCCCTAGGAAGCCATTAATTTAGTTTCTTTTTTTATTATTTTATTTTAGTTTGAGGAATAAGAAGTTTTCCTTTTTTTGGATAAATAACAAATTTATTAAGAGAAGAAAAAGGGAGAAAAACAACAACGGCCATGCAGGCCTACATCAGCATATCAGGAATTACATTGGATTTGACAACATTCCCAAGGCCAAAGCCCTATTTCGCTAACCTATCCACCAAACCATTACGGGATCTGGGGATATGATTCAAATTAATATTCAAGACACACACAAGATCTATAATTTCATGAATAAGTTGAGCATGCTTCCAATAGCCCAAAGAACAATCCAATCCCTATCTAACCACCACCTTGGAGTCGCCTTCAATCAAGGACCCATATAAGTTAAGGTCGCGAATTTCCCGAAGACCCATAAGAAGCCCCACGATCTCTGCTTTTGTAGAGTCGGCAATACCGATCGGGCCTGCAATGATTCTAACAATCTCCCTTAAGGAGTCCCGTATTACACAACCAAAACCACTCGGGCCCAAGTTACCCAAAGACGACCCATCAAAATTGAGCTTGAAAACACCATGAGGGGGAGGAATCCAATCTAAAGAAGGATTCTTTGCCCTTAAGGGGCCAAAGGAAATGCACGTCTTCCAATTTGAACAAAATCCACTAGAAAGTGCCCTGAAAACTCTTTAGTCACAAAAAGCCAACCTCCCATCTCCTGAATAATAGCGTCAATAATCTCCTTGAATTTCTTTCAAAGATTCTTAAATTTCTTTCACGCCATAAATTCCAAATCACCACATGGCACAGACACTTCCAAAAAAGCATGCCTTTCTCCCCTATCCCACAATCATTCCATAAAGCAAAGAGATCCACAAGATGTCTCGGCATTACCCAAGAGATGTTTAGATTATCAAGGAAATAATTCCAAACGGATCTTGAGTAATTGCAATGGAGAAATAGGTGGTGCACAGACTCCCTGCCTTTTTTGCATAAAACACACCAATTAGGAGAGACTCATGAAAGGGCTTCTGCGCTGCAAATTATCCATGGTGTTAATCCGATTGAGGGTTGCAGTCCAAGAGAAGACTTTTACTCTAGGGGGAAAAGGAGGCTTCCAAATCCTAGAAGACGAGAAAGGGGCAGCCCACGGATTTGTAGAAAAGAAAACAAGGAAAAGAGATTTGGAAGAAAACATGCCAAAAGGCTCCAACACCCAAACTCTTTGATCAACAAAGGACGAAGAGATGAACACCTCATTAAGGCTGGATATGAGATTGCCCACCCACTCCACTTCCCAGTCATGGAGATTCCTAGAGAAAGGCAGGGTCTAAGAGATTCCAGAGGTAGAATAAGAAATAACTTCTGAAATCTTAGCCTCCTTACAGTAGGCAAGTCTGAAAAGTTTAGGAAAAGAGGAAGAGAGACATTGGTCATCCCACCAAATATCCTTCCAAAACCGAATAGACTTACCATCCCCCACACTGAATCTAAGATGAGGAGCGACTAGAGGAAAAAGATGCATAATATTTTTCCACACCAAAGATGACAGACGGTTTAAAGAAGGGTTGATGTCCCAGCCATTTAAGTGACAACCATACTTACTCAGAATAATAGAATGCCATAAGCTTCCTCTTTCCGTGGAGAACCTCCAGATCCATTTGGCTAGCAAAGCTGTATTCCGATCCTTTAAACAACCCACACCCAGACCTCCATGCACTTTAAGCCGACACGCCACCTCCCAACTAACCAGATGGTCTTTTTTCACGGACCCCCCCAAAGGAAGTTCTATTGGGATTTTTCAAGAATCTTAACCACCTTCATAAGCATCTTGAAGAGGGACATATAAGAGACATGAATATTAGGAAGAGTAGCATTAATTAAGGTAATCCTTCCTCCCAGAGAAATATAATTTTTTTTCCAATTAGAAAGTTTCTTATTCACCCTTTCTACCACCAGATCCCAAAAAGCCAAAGAATTCTGAGTACCTCCCAAAGGCATCCTAACTTCAACGGCCATTGCTCTACCTTACACCCCAACAGCTGCGCAAAGCGGACTAGATGCCCCTCATCCATGGTATCAAATATCTCGAAATATCTTAAATATCTTCCGACATATGTCCATGTCTACTAGGACTGATACGACATATTACTATATCGACACGAAACATTAAGTACATTATAAAAATTCATTTTTTGGTCAACATGATGTATGATGTTAGTGTGTTGAGCGAATATTCCCCTTTCATAATGTATTATTGCCTAATATCGACATTGTGTTATTCTAATAAAAAATTATAAGAAAAATGATAAATTTCAAAGAAAGTAAAAGGAGGAAGAAAAAGAAGTTGAAGATAAGAAAGAGGAAAAGGAAGAGAATCTACTTGTTCCCATATGCTTTTACAGTTGGATTATAATATTTTTGTCAACCATTATGTATGCATGTGCATTTTTAAAGAATATTAAAATACAAGTGTAGCCGACCCCAAATAGTTGGGATAAGGCTGTTTGTTGTTGTTGTTGTATTAAAATACAAGTGTACTAAAATAAGCTATCATTCCTAATGAATCTATTTGTTTCCTTGTGCATATGTAGTTAGATTAGAATATGTTTCTTAAGTTTCCACGATTTTTATAATATTTCTTTTCGATATTTCTGACATTTCCGATATATGTCTTATTTTGGCCTGACCGATATTTCCACTGATACTGACATTTTGAACCTTGCCCTCATCAACTCCAATCCCTGCTAGACAAGACTTGGAAAAGTTCACCTTAACACCCGAAATCCTCTAAAAAGTTTGAAGAATTAATTTTGGATTAACCACCTGCTCATCCGTATCCTTAATAAAACAAATGGTGTCGTCAACAAATTGCAAATGAGTGATGCGAACCCCATCACTTCCAATACAAACACCATCAAAGAGGGAGCACGAAGTGGCTCTAGCCATTAGGGCACTAAACACATCAACCACCAAGGTAAAAAGAAATGGGGAGAGAGGATCACCCTGTCTTATACCTCAAGACAAGGTAAAAAAACCTTTCGAAGCACCATTAAGCATGATAGAAAAACCTTTGGAAACTCTAATTCTCTATTATGTAATTTCTTTAAAAGGGGACCTACCTTTGATCGACATCGATGAAGTGAAGACAAATTTGTTTGAAACAAGTGGTTGTAGACCAAGGAATTTCTCATGCCTTTCTCTCTCTTCCTCTTTTGTTCCCCATGGTGAAACCCACTTCCTTCTCCTATGATACCTTTACATCTTCTTTCTCTTTATCATCTCTTCTGCTACCGTCTTCTATTTTCTTCTTTAAATCTTCTTCCTTCATATATATCTCTCTTCTATTCTATTTTGCTGAGATCATCTCCTGGATCCCAAAGCAACACTGTACTGGAAGACTAAACTCCATCATCAACCAGTTTGTGTGGTTCAATTGAAAGTGCTGTCAGAATTTTTTTTCTTCTAATTTTTCATTTTCTATACTTTATATCTTGATTAATCAGCACTAGCTTTTACAATCTCCATTATTTTATGGTGTTGTATAGCCTGCTAGTGACTCTTTACTAAATTCTGATCATCAATTCCCAAGTGTTATAAAACGAAGAAATCAGCCCCTCTTAAGATCAACCTTTTCATTCTTTTCTTTCAGGGTTTTGTACGTCTATGGGATTCCTACCATTCCCTCTAAACTCCTTTTGATTCCTTCCTTCATCCCCTTCTTGAATCAAAAGCTTCCTCCCTGTTTACTTCAAACCTCCATGAAAGGACCTTCAAGATTTTGGGGTTTTTGAAGTTTACATAGCTAGACTGGTTCAAATCACTTGAAAATTTAACCATAGGTTACTAGAGGCCTGCCTTGCTGATCTAGAAAGCTTCAAAAAATTCTGACGGATGTGAGGGGTATTTTTGTAAATTTTTCAGAAAACTAGCAAAATTACTATTTTGCCCCTAATCCGAAAATTAATAATTTTTATTTATGGGATAGTTTTATATTGTCTTTATTGTTCTCTATTGCATATGGCATTAATTATTATTAGGGCCAGGTTAAATCAGCTGGTTCTATCTAGTTGAGGTTTGGGGGCTTTTTTGAAACCAACCCAACAGCTTTCTGAATTGCCCCCAAGGTCTTTCTGGATTGATCTAGACCATGGGGGTTAGTAACAATAACTTGGTTATTGATATTAAGAATCAAGCTCAAGATTCCGAGACTACAAAGGTGGATTTGAATTCTAGAATGAGTAACTTAGAATCTAGGATGGATAGAATGCAGGTTCAATTGGCTGGGATTCTTGAAGGTTTGAAGAAACAAGTTACAGGAAAATCCTCTTTACAAGTGGAGGAATTTCCCATTCCCCAAGTCATGTCCATCAGCCCCTTAGTCCACATGACCGTGAAGAATCTCATCTGCAATAGAGAGAAACCATTAGTCCTAGAAGGGATTCTTGTAGCACGTCTGTGACTTAGGTCTATACAACTCATCATGAGATGGACAAATATGCTGGGCTAGATATCCCTAATTTCTATGGTGATAGGTACGCAGATTTGTACTTAGACTGGGTGCACAACTTAGAGGCTTTCTTTCCATGGCATGAGATGTCAAAAAGCCACAGGCTTTAGTTTGTTGAAGCTAAATTAAAGGGGACAGCTCACATGTGGTGTTAACAATATAAGGAGAGCCATGATAGAGTTAATTATGGTGCTTTGTCTACATGGGAAGAGATGAAAGAAGCCATGGGCAAAAGATTCAAACCTTAGGATTATAGGCAGAGAGCTCACATTCATTTGACTTAGCTTAGGTAGAAAACTTTTACAGTTAAGGAGTACACCAATAAGTTCCAACACTTGGCTACTCGGGCTGGAATCAGATGGCATGATGAGATCCTTGTATCCATGTATAGGCAGGGTTTGCAGCCTCACATCTCACAGGGCCTATGCTACCCCTATGATACTTCAGAAGACGATGCTATTCAGTTCACGTACCGGATTGAGGAGAATATGCAGAACCATTACATAAAGAAACCTATTATGGAGGGTGCTTCTAGAGGTGTGATGATGAGTGGCAATGTATCTATTAGTCGGTAACCCAGTAGGCCTCGATCCTAGACTATGATATCCTTGTCTCCTAGGCCACTTCTCTAGTTCTCAACATTTAGATCCAGGGGTTCAAAGGGTTTTACATCCAGACCTAGAATAAACCAGTGTTTTCCATGCAAAGGATTTGGACATAAAAAAAACTCAATGTTCAAATAAACTTATGGGTATATTATGTAAGCAAGAACTTGAGCTGGAGGAAGAAGTGTATACTTCTGACGATTCTATGATTCTTGAGGCCGAGAAAGATCTTGAGATGCAGGTTGTGAGTATAATGAAGATAGACCTGTATATGTACTTCGTCATCTTCTTTCTACCTATGCTAAAAAAGAAGAAGATTGGTGCCATAGTAGTATTTTTCAGACATGGGTTCGATGTAATGGCCTAATCAGCTCCATGGTCATTGATAGTGGTAGTTGCAGTAATGTAGTGTCAGAAGATGTTGTGAAGAAACTAGGTCTGGAAGCTGAGCCGCATCCGAGTCTTTACAAGGTTGCTTGGGTAAACAACACTAGCCTTAAAGTCCAGGAGAGATGCTTAGTCACGTATTTTATTGGAGCTTTTATAGATAAGGTGTAGTGTGACATCCTTCCTCTTAAGGTGTGTTACATCCTTCTTGGAAGACCTTGGTTGTTCGACAAGGAGGCTCAACATTGTGGGTACGACAACACCTACACCTTCATGTATGACAACAAGAGCGTCAAAATGGTTCAATGTAAGGATTCTCCTCATTTGAAGCTTAAGAAGACAGCTGGTTTTTTCCTTCTACAATGCGTGTCTTATGGTGTTGAAGGGATCCTTGGTCCTTTCGCTGAGCTTTATAAGAAGGGGGGAATTGATGCAGCATGCATCACACCGTTAAACAAGAGGTACTCCTTGTGGAGGCCCAAGCCCAAGTACAAGAAACCTTAGGGATGTTGCACATGGGGGTACAATTTTTTTATGTGTTACATGTATGAATTCAGGCTTTTTGTGCCATTTTAATATGTTTTTGTGTTTGTTTGGGGCTTATCTATGTAATAAGGATATTGGCCAAAGGGTAGTTTAGTAATATTCTTGTTTTGTAGTGAGTAGTGGGGCCTAGGGAAAGCTGGTCGGCAGCCCTTAGGAAGCCATCAATTTAGTTTCTTTTTTCTTTTAGTTTAAGGAATTAGAAGTTACCCTTTTTGGAAACTCTAATTCTCTATTTTGTAATTTCTTTAAAAGGGGGCCTACCCCTCTTTGATCGACATCAATGAAGTGAAGACAAATTTGTTTGAAACAAGTGGTCATAGACCAAGAAATTTTCTCACTCCTTTCTCTCTTTTCCTCTTTTCTTCTAATCCACTTCCTTCTCCTACGATTCCCTTCCATTTTCTTCCAACTTCTTTCTCTTTATCATCTCTTCTGCTACCATTTTCTATTTTCTTCCTTAATCTTCTTCCTCCACATATATCTCTCTTCTATTCTATTTTGTTGAAATCATCTTTTGGATCAAAGCAACACAACACTGGAAGACTGAACTCCATCATCAACCAGTTCATATGGTTCAATTGAAGGTACTGTCAGAATTTTTTTTCTTCTAATGTTTCCTTTTCTAAACCCTGTATCTTGATTAATCAGCACAAGCCTTTACAATCTCCATTATTTTATGGTGCTGTATAGTTAGTCTACTAGTGACCTATTACTAAATTCTGATCATCAAAATTGATCAAATCCTCAGTATCATAAAACAAAGAAATTGCCCCTCTTAAACTCGACCTTTTCATTCTTATCTTTCAGGGTTTTGTAACCCTATGAGATTCCTACCATTCCCTCTAAACTCCTTTTGATTCCTTTCTTCATCCCCTTCTAGAATGAAAAGATTCCTCCTTGTTAACTTCAAACCTCCATTAAAGGTCCTTTAAGATTTTGGGGTTTTTGAATTTTATATACCTAAACTGGTCCAAATGACTTGAAATTTTAACTATAGGCTCATAGAGGTCTGCCTAGCTGATTTGGAATGTTTCTAAAAATTTTGAAGCACATGAGGGGTAATTTTGTGATTTTTCAAAAACCTACCAAAATTACTATTTTGTCCCTGGCCCGAAAATCAATTATATATATATATATATATATATTTTAATTCCTGGGATAGTTTTTTGTTGTTTTCTATATTCTTTATTGCATTTCGCATCAGCTTGAATTGATGGTTTAGCCATATGGTTGGCCCACTAGACTGGGTTATGGGTTGACCCAGGCAACTTGTAGAGTTTGGTGGAAACCATTGGATAGGGTATTTTAATTAGTTGTTGGAAGAAAGAGTTGGCTTTATGGGGAATGGTTTGTTTGTCCTTTTTTTATGAATAACTAGCTTTATTAAAAGAAGAGGATAATATACAAACGACCAAGAAGGTTAAGCAAAACAAATTGAGAGATACATGGAAAGAAACAAGAAGGATGCAAAGAAAGAAGGAAGGGGGGAGAAATCACTAGATACATATCATATTATATTATAAATGAAGTGAAGATAAACAAGTGTGCCGATTCCTAGTATGATCATTGATAGAGAAACCAACAACAACAACAACAAACAGCCTTATCCCAACTATTTGGGGTTGGCTACACAAATCCTGTTCCGCCATTTTGTTTTGTTTAGGGCCATATCTGCCGTTAAATTACAAGTTGCCATGTCCCTCCTTACTACCTCCACCCAGTTCAATTTTGGCCTTCCTCTAGTCTTTCTAGCACCTTCAACTTGTATTGTCTCACTCCGCCTGATTGGTGCAGTCATTGGTCTTCGTTGCACATGCCCAAACCATCTTAATCGTCTTTCCCTCATTTTATCACCTATTGGTGTTACCCCTAAACTCCCACGAATGAATTCATTCCTAATTTTATCCTTTCTAGTCT